>PVJA010036718.1:0-20886 GCA_004027025.1 Myocastor coypus
GAAGAGGAAGAGGAAGAGGAAGAAGAAGAAGAAGAAGAAGAAGAAGAAGAAGAAGAAGAAGAAGAAGAAGAAGAAGAAGAAGAAGAAGAAGAAGAAAAGAACAGAAGAAAGAAACAAAACACACCAAGAAAAAATTTACATCTGTGATTCTAAGCCTCGGAGTTCAGCATCTATGGAATAAGACCAGAATGCTATAAAAAGTGAATGTTCAAAAATGCAGAGGAGTGTTTAGCTCTTGAGTCATCACTGCACAGCTCTGCGTCTGTGGATTTCAGACACAAGAGAGCAGACTTGCTCTCCTCTATCTCAGCCCTTGTGGTCAAGAGGCTTGAGGGGATGCACCATGGGAGGAGGAGGAGGAGGAGGAGAAGACTTTCCCCTTCCAGGCGGAACCTTCCCAGCTCATGCCTCTCGTCATTAGCACTTCTACTCCAACAAGGAGGTTTTCTTGTCGGCCTCTAATGTTTCTGATGCCTTGGACGAGATCCCGTATGAGAGCCTGACAGAACCTTCCAAGTTGGACAGCGGCAAAGAGCTCAAGATTGACATCATCCCCAACCCTCAGGAGTGGACACTGACTTGGGTGGACACAGGCACTGGCATGACCAAGGCTGACCTCATAAACAACTTGGGAATAATTGCGAAGTCGGGCACGAAAACATAGAGGTTCTTCAGGCTGGTGCAGACATCTCCATGGTTGGGCTATTTGGTGTTGGATTTTACTCTGCCTATTTGGTGGCAGAGAAAGCTGTTATGATCAGAAAGCATAACAATGATGAGGTGTATGCCCAGGCATCTTCTGCTGGTGAATCATTCATTGTCCGTGCTGACCCCAGGAAGCCCACTGGCTGAGGCACCAAGGTGATGCTCCATCTCAAAGAAGACAAGACAGAGTACTCGGAGGGGAGGTGGGTCAAAGAGATGGTAAAGAAGCACTCCCAGGTCATTGGCGGCTAGTCCATCGCCCTTTAGTTGGAGAAAGAACAAGAGAAGGAAATCAGTGATGATGAGGCCAAGGAAGAGAAAGGTTAAAAGAAGAGGAAGATAGGGATGATGAAGAGAAGCCAAGTGCTGAAGATCCGGGGCTCAGATGATGAGGATGATACTGGTAAGGATAAGAAAAAGAAAACAAAGAAGATTAAGGAGAAATACATTGGTCATGAGGAACTAAATGAGACCAAGCCCATTAGGGCCAGAAACCCCAATGACATCACTCAGGAGGAATGTGCAGAGTTCTACAGGAGCCTCACCAATGACTGGGAAGACCACCTGGCCGTCAAGCTCTTCTCTGTGGAAGGTCAGCTGGAATTGAGTGCATTGCTATTCATTTCTTGGTGGGCTCCCTTTGACCTATTTGAAAACAAGAAGAAGAGGAAGAGCAATATTAAGCTCTATGCCCACTGTGTGCTCATCATGGACAGTTGTGATGCGTTGCTCCCCGAGTACCTCACTTTTACCTGTGGTATGGTCAGCTCAGAGGATCTGCCCCTAAACATCTCCAGAGAAATGCTCCAGCAGAGCAAGATCTTGAAAGTCATCTGCAAAAATATTGGAAAGAAATGCCTTGAGCTCGTCTCTGAGTTAGCAGAAGACAAAGAGAACCACAAGAAATTCTATGAGGCATCCTCAAAAACTGTAAAGCTTGGAATCCGTGAGGACTCCACTAACAGGCAACACCTTTCTGAACTGCTGTGCTATCACACCTCTCAGTCTGGAGATGAGATGACATCCCTGTCTGTGTAGGTGTGTCACGTGAAGGAGAGCAGCAGATGCAGAAGTCCATCTACTATATCACTGGTACATCCCTCTGGATCTGAGTAAAGCTTCAGTGGTACGAAGGGTGGGTGGATAGATCTGGACCACCTGGGGTAGCAGGGCGATGCCTTTCAGCACCTGAGTCCTGACTGCTAAACCTAGGCAAGAGCAAGAAACAGGTGGCCAACTCTGTCTTTGTGGAGCACATGTGGAAACAGGGCTTTGAGGTGGTGTACATGACCACGCCCATCGGTGAGTACTGTGTGCAGCAACTCAAGGAGTTTTATAGGAAGAGCTTGGTCTCTGACCAAGGGAGGCCTGGAGCTGACTGAGGATGAGGAGGAGAAGAAAAAGATGGAGGATAGCCAGGCCAACTTGGAGAACCTGTGCAAACTCATGAAGGAAATCTTGGATGCCAAGATTGAGAAGGTGACAATCTCCAGCAGGCTTGTGTCTTCACCCTGCCACATGGTCACCAGCACCTATGGCTGGACGGCCAACATGGAGTGGATCATGAAGGCGCAGGCCCTCTGTGACAGCTCTACCATGGGTTACATGATGGCCAAGAAGCACCTGGAGATCAACCTCCTCGACCACCCCATTGTGGGGACCCCAAGGCATAAGGCTAATGCCGACAAGCATGACAGGGCTGTTGGGGATCCGGCGATGCTGCTGTTTGAGACAGTGCTGCTGTCTTCTAGCTTCTCCTTAGAGGCACCCCAGACCCGCCCCTACCGTGTCTACCACGTGATCAAGCTGGGCCAGGGCATCAGTGAAGATGAGGTGACTACAGAGGAGCCCCGTGCTGCTGCTCCTGATGAGATCCCTCCCCTTGAAGGGGACGAGGATGCATCCCGGCTGGAAGAAGTGGATTAGGAGCTTCCATTGTGGGAAACCTGTGCCCTCTGTGTAAGTGTCCCTGTGGCTCCTCAGAAGCCTGAGTGGCTCTGTCCCACCTCCCCCTCTGCTGAGTCCAGGAACTAATTTCTCCTACCCTGTGTTGAAAGCAGGAACTAAAAGTGTTGAGCCCTATCCCTGCCATAATTTGACGGCAGAGTTGGATGTTGTGTATTGTGATCTTATTTTTTGTTTATTTTGTTCTGAAATTAAGGTATGCGAAATAAAGATGCAGTTTTATACAAAAAAATAGAGCAGTTACATTTTACAAATATCAGAGTAGAAATGAAAGAATTGAGTAAGCGAATGAAAGAAAAGATAGAAATCTTCTAGACTAAAACAGGAGAAAAGGCTTCCTGGTCAAGGAGATTATGGGACCTCAGAGGAAAGGGATGAATGAACTGCAGTGCATCTAAGGAGAGTCACCCAGAGAAAAACATTCTCTCAGGCTTTCACAGAAAGCAAACTGGCCAAGCCATGGCCGTGACTCGTCCCGAAGGCTGACACTAACAACAGTTCTACAAAGTACTGTCTATGGTCTCAAACTTAATCCTGAGGGGATTTGACCCTGGAAGATACAAAAAAAAAAAAGAATGTTTAGTTATACAGGTCTTGCTTCGACTTGCCCTTGACCACCCAGCAAGAAAAAAAAAAATCCTTAATTACAATGCATGGAATGCAGAGCTAGATTGGTGAGATGAGCTTTAGGAGGCTTAGATTCAATAGCCTCCAACATCACAAGCTTCACTGGTGGCCCACTGAAATTGCAAAACCTTTGACTGTGTATGTACCTGCTTCCTCTTAGTCCAAAGAGAAATATATTCTTTCCTTTGTTTTTCTTTTTTTCTAAGCAACATCAATAGGGAGGTGGGTCATGCCCACACACTGTACCCTGTAGAATGCTTGTGAGGACATTATGCAATATGTCAACTTTCAAAGAAAAGAAAGGGGAAAAGAAAAAAAAAAAAAAAAGTAATGTGGATTTAGAAAGGTTAATGTTTAATTGTTTGATCAATCTTATATACCTATATGTATTAATCTAAACTGATCTGATGATGAAAATATATAATATATCCATTGTTAAATTTAAACAATAAAAAAAATTCTCTGTGAAAACAAAAAAAAAAAGAAAAAGAATTAAAAGATCTGTCTAAGCAGCCTACCATCCTACTCTCGGGACATAATAAGGATTTAGAAAAGATAAACGGTCAGATCAGCCTCCAAGGTCCTTGCCTACCCAGGAAGACTGAGTCTCCAGATCAGGTGCATTCACCGGGACACAACACAAACAATGAAAGAACCACACCAAGACACGCTAGGGTGATGTTCACATGTGACAGTAGGAAGGTGTCCTGGAAGCCTCTGGTCAGAGGAAATCAAAAGGAGTCAGACGACCTTGAGCTGTAAGTCAGATCACAGAGAAATGGCTCAAGGCGGAGGGAGGGGTGACTCTACCTTCAAGAAGACCAACACAGAAGCATGCCAGCAGCACAGTGAAGACACGTCAGGCACGCGTGTCTGCGTCCCGAGCAACAGACCCTCTGTGCACCCAGCCACAGGAAGTCACTGAGAGTCCACCAGACGAGAAATAAACTGAGCAAATGGAAGGCATGGGCCCTAGTGACAAATCAGGGATTCAACCCAGGAGACAGGCGCCAGGGGTCTCTGTGATGATGGACAAGGGCAATTCAAAGTTGACTGCCATATTTCAGTGGACAGAAGTTGACCATGGCCTGGAAGGACAATGGTCCCCACAGAAGTGACTCTCCGGGGAGTGGAGCTGGGAGGTCAGCTGCTATGTGCAAGTTTGCCAGCATATTTCTGTATTTCTGACAGAATGAAAACAATTCATATAAGGGCCCGGCGGGATGGCTCAGTGGTCTAAAGCTCCTGCTTGGGAAAGCTTGGGCGGCTTCAGGGACCGCGGTTCAATCCCCGGCACCACATGCTGCGCCAGCCCTGCCCTCGGGGAGGGCTGAGTCAGCCATAAAAATGAGTGAATAAACAAACAAAGATTCTGAAACAAGAAAAAAATAAATAAAATAAAAAATTCTTTAAAAAAGAAAACAATTCATATGGATCAAGGAGACAGCTCAGTAGAATAAGTGCTTGCCTAGCAAGTACAAGGTCCTGAGTTCACTCTCTGGTACCACTCCCCCCCGCCAAAAAAAAAACATTCATGGAGAACAATTCATAGCAGATACACAGTTTTAGTTAAAGCACAATAGCTATTTTCAACTCTAGGAAAAACAGCAGGCTGTGCAAGGCAGGAAATGTAGCTGAAGTTAGCAGGTTATGTGGTGTGGTCATGGACACCATTTACCTGAGGCCTCCAATAAACACTGAATTTAACTTAAGCAAAAATGGCACTCTGGTCAGATGAGAGGATATTTAGGGTAAATTTAATAATCAGGATAAGTACTACTGCAAGTAAGTCTAAGAATAAATCTTTTAAATTCCAGCCCAGATTGACATATCCTGCAAAACTCTTTCAAGTTCAATGGAGAAGTAAGATACTTTGAGGGCAAGGACCAGCTAAAGAATTTCATGATGACCAAGCCAACTCTGCACAGTTTACTAAAAGATATTCTAGAGAGAGATCAAATGCCCACAACTCCATGAAGGAGAATGGAAAGAACCCACCAAATAGGGCAAACAATTAAACACAGGAGAAAAAGAGGTACACAAAAGTAGTCTTTCAACTATTTTGTATACAGCAACAGAATATGCCCACCAGCATATTCTACAACTGGACTTCTCCTGCACCCTATGGGTCATGATTCTGTCTGGGTCTACAGGATGGATATCAAGGAGATAGCTGTAGCTCAGTCTCACAAGTGACACCTGGCCACCAGTAAGCGTCATGGACACTGTGTCCACAACGTACTAGAACTTTGTATGATACCCTATCCCCAAACTGTTAGAAGTTCTGGACATATATTTGCTATTCTAGTATTTATGTTATGCTTTATTCTTGAAATTCTTTAATACCATGGAAACTTTTTCTTAATTGATATCTTTGTATATATTAACCTATCCAAATACTGTGAAAGTAGTGTGAATTGATTACAGATTTGTACATATAATACATAACATTCTGGCTTATAAGTTGGATTCATGATTTGATTTGGATTTTGGAATGTTGTTTTGAAATATTTATTTTAATCTTAATTAATATTTAATAAATTTTCTCAATATTATTCAATCTTTATTTTATGATTCATACTGTATCTTTGACTTACAATCTGCTTATAAGACATGGTATGACATTTTCTTCTAGTACTAGAAACTTTAAAAAGAAATATATATACATACATATGTATATAAACACACATGCACAATAGTTAGGATAGATATATAGCTATTTTGTCTTAGTTCATTGAGAATAAAGATTTATACTAATATTGTTTAGACAAGATATCAGGTCTACATCTTGACCACTGAATAACTACTATGAAGACTATAATATGCATAGTATTAATTATTATAACCATCCTACTAACTGGCTTTGAAACTGTTTCATTGCTATTTTATCCTTTTTTTCTCATTAAAATGAAATTTAAAAAAGAAAATAAGAGACAAGGAAAAATGTCATAGGATTAACCTGCTACAGTTTTGTATATGGTTAGATTTCTAAATATCTATGTAAAAATGTGTAACTCCTTTTTGTTTTGTTTTGTTTTGTATTTATCACATTCTGTAGGGATTTGTTAGAATATTGATTGCTGATGGAAGATACCAGTTCCATGTTAAATCTAAGGCATTTTATATTCAGAAAGATGGTGATGTTAAGCTCAAGTACCTATGTTACAGAGTAATATCACTAAGCTTCTCTTCTGGAGAGTTAACATTTTAAGCAGGCAGACCAAAAAATAAATCTGTACCTGTGTAGTAGGAAGTCCACTGACAGTTGAATACCAAAACTCAAGGATTTTTTGTGTAAAATGTGACTTAGAAGGAGGAAGCAAAATGCTAGAAGAAATAACTGTCAGTTGAAAATAATCACATTTAGAGAAAAAGTTTGGAATGGGCCCGGAGCAGGGTCCAGGCTGCTCCTTTTTCAGTCTGTCTTTTGACAGACTGTGTGCCGCTTCCTTAATAAACAAAAATCTGAATTAATTTTATGAGCAACTTTTAAAAATTGGCACTCTATACAGAAAGGAGTAGAGATACAGCAGATTTTTTGCTTTTGTTTTATTTTGGTTTTTAGCTGAGGACTGATCCCAGAGCCTTACACACGCTAGGCGTTTACCCTGAGCTTACCCTCCCTGCCCGCCCTGTGCCCTGGCCCTGTACCTATTCATTGTTTATCCTACAGCAGAACTGTGTTTCCACATGGTTTGTATTTAAAAAAAAAAAGTTAATATCTAGTAATTTAGAAAATGCATGGCTTATTAACTTGAATCCAGGACTCAGACCATCGGTGGGGACAAGACTGTCATCTAAGGACAGTAGAGAGGCGCTGGACCAGCAGGCCAGGGAAAACTGGGGCCAAAGGAGAGAGAGGGGAGGGAATTCCCAGCTGGGAGAGAATGCAGAATATTTGGCCCAAAACAAGAAACCCACACAGAGATTTTGGTTTGAAGCTTTGGAAAACATTTGTTTTATTCCTCATAAAAAAAACAGATGACGAAGGGAATTATTTGAAATGAGATTTTAACAAGAAAAAAAACTCATAACATTTCATTAGCGTTCTCTTACCAGCCCATTGGTAACAAGTCTGTGGGCTACGTTTAAGAGATTCTGCTTCTTTATGATCCTCAGAGAAGCCACCAGCACCCAGGGCTGGGTCGAGTTGGTTTGCTTATTTGTTTTTTTCTTTCTCTTCTCACATCCTTTTTCCTTTGAGTCCTATACATGATTCACTTTTTTGCAATGATTTTTCCAGAGTCTTTGGGGAGCACAGTTGTGTGTCTGGAGGGACATGAAGCCCTCTGACCGCGTAGACGGAGTCTCTCACGGGCTTAATCTGGTCCTGAAGGAGCTGAGTGCCCCTCCCTGGAGCCTGGGATTCCCCTAAGAGTGGGAACAGGACACCCACCTCCCTGCACAGCTGTGGCGGCTGTCAACTTAAGAAACAGCCAGGAATCCAGCAATCAGATATTACCCTTCCTCCCAGTACACCCAAAGAAGTACACGAACGCTGAAGACCAAGGTGCCTCCTATCAGCACTGCGTCCAGGCTGGAGCGCCTACATTCCCTGCATTCTGGGTCTTTCTTATCGTAATTATCTCACGGGCTGATAGTGGCTGTAGAAGATTCCTGTAAGAGTCACAGAACTGCAGGGGTGGGGCCTGGCCCATGGCTCCATGAAGTAAGGCCCCAGTTCAGTCAAGTCTTGAAAGAATGAGAAATAAAAGGGCACCAGCCAGTGGCAGCACAGAAAGCCGATCCGTGCGGGGTGCAGATGTGCTTGGTCCCTGCGGCCATCCGACTGGATCTCACTCATTCCTTGCTGTGACACACTCAGTAACTGTGCCCTCTGGGGGCCCCCTCAGCTTTGCCCGCCTGGCTGGCTCACAGGGTAAGAGAGCAGTTTGCATGTGAATCTCCAGGCTATCCTCTCACGCTCGCCCCTTCTCAGCTGTCTGCTCCCACCTGGATAAGGGAAGCCAGGAAAGGAGCCTCAGGTACAGCAATGGCTTCTGGAGGTCACCTGCATCGACTCACCCCACCATGTTAGCAGTCCTCTAGGCAGGGGCAGGAACTATGTTGACTCCCATTATACAGATGAAAACACTGACAACATAGGAAGGCTAGGACTGTGTCCAAGCCAGGCATACTGGCACTTGCCTGCAATCCTAGCACTCTGGGAGGCTGAAGCAGGAGGATCACAAGTTAGAGCCCAGGCTGGGTAACTGTGGTCTAGCAAGACTCTGCCTCAAAATTTAAATAAATAAATAAATAAATAAATAAATAAAAGGGCTGGGGTGCAGCTCAGAGAGGAAGCCCTGTGTCCTGTCCCCAGAGCTGGAAGCAAGTGACCGAGGTCACAGCCAGTTAGTGAAGAGGCAGGATTTGACCCCAGCTTCTGGGCTGCAGGCTCAGCCGACTCCCTGTTCATACCCCATAAAAGCGAAGCCTTTAGAGGCCAGAGAGCTTTCCCAGCAACGAAGACAAGGAGGGCGTCTGCACCGTCCTCACTCTTGGGGCAGCAGGGGGTGGGCCATGGGGGTTCACTGTAGGGAAAGAAATGTCCTGGCTTATTGAAGACACAGCAGAGTGATGCTTCCCGCCCACCCCTGCTGGAAGCTCGGGCACCCCCAGCCCATCCTGCCTTTGAATCTCCGGGTGTCCTGGCTCTGTGCTGGATAGTAGCACAGGAGCGTGAATCAGAGCTGGGAGAACCATGCAGAAACCAGGGCTGACGCCCCCTCTTTGCCATGTCCTCCAAATCGGGGTTCCCAAGACATAGGGCAGGGCAGGGCGGGGCTACTGATACAGCACGTCCAACCCACTTTCTCCTGAGGTTGCCTGGGGTTCCCCCCCAGCACTAATGAGGCCCCAGAGGTGAACTTCACTTACACGGGGGCCCTGATCCCTACGCCCCAACCCTGCTAGACCAGCCCCTAGACTGCCTTGTCCAGCGGGGCAGAGTAATCCTTCACTAAATTGGTGAATAGCAAAGTCCTCCTATGTGCGGCCATTGTCCAAGGGGCTGGAGAGATCAGGGATCTACCCCCAAAGCCTCTGCCCTCATGGGATGAGACATGGAGAGGAGGGACACATGCCCCTCTGAGTGTGACCTCTACTGCCCTGGAGCAGTTTATATGAAGAATAACAATGCAACAGGGAGGGACAGAAAAGGCTTCTCCAAAACACTACAGCAAAACTTGATCTGGGGACAGAGATGTATAAACAGCCAAGGGACATCACACCAGAAAGGGAAGAACAAGAGCGAGCAAAGGGCCTGAGGCAGGGCTGGGACAGCCAGGAGACACCGTGGCTGAGAGACTGCAGAAGTCACAGGGACATGGCGCTGGCTCCCAGAAGGCTTTGTGTCCAGGTAAGGACCGTGCGCGTCACTGTAAGCCGGATGAGAAGCCCTTGAAGACTTCCCAGCTTAGGCGTGAAAGGATCCGATGTAAGCAGATCTCCCCCACGGCTGCTATAGCAACCAAACAGGACTGACGGCCCGCCAGGCAGGGGAGCACCTCTGAGCTTCAGGGCCCTCTGCGCAGATCCTGACTTTCCTTCTCATCACAGGACGATCATAGAGCGTCCTCAAGAGGATTATTCACTGGTGTGGTGATCCCTAAGCCCTGTCCAGCAGTCATGTTGCTAAATGACTTCATAAGTGCTTGTGCCATCCTTAGCGAGTCTGCTCTACACAGCACAGAGTCTGTATTTGTCCTTCCTTGCCCTGTGCCTTGCCATCAGCCCATTTCCTGGCACATAGGACAGACGAGGGGGGAGGGGACAATACTGGGACAGATGGGTGAAAGATTGCCCAAGGTAATGAGCGCCTGGCTCCTGGAAGCATGCAGAGAGGTGTGAGAGCTGAGCCTGGACTCACGCCTTCATTCCCTCAACAAACACTGCCTGCTGCCCACAGGGAACCAGGCCCAGTGGTGGCACCACCCTGAGCCATTCTGGCCACACCACCACGGTGACTGTCTGGGAGGGTGAAAGCCAGGAAGAGGAAGCAAGGCGAGGAGGAGCAGAGGGCCTGCACCATCATGGAGGAGGTCCAGGCGATGCATCCCAGAATGAGTCCCTGCCAGGACCCTGAAGAACTCATGTGGGAGGTGGCCGAGCCCTCTCCTAGCAGAGGCTTTTGTCCCTGGGTGGCTTCAGAGGAGACTGGGGGGACAGGGATACCCTGCTCAGGACTTGTGCAGCAAGAGGCTAAAGTAAGACCAGGCCACCTACATGCCCTGCCCCATCTGTGTGACGCTGGGACTGAGCCCCCTGTGGCCCCTCAGGACGTGCACTGTGGCCATCTCCATGTTCTGCCAGCTCTAGTTCCAGCCTGTGTCTGTGGGGGGGGCAGCTACATTTCACCCCCTCTTTCTAGGCGCCTCTTTGGAAATCCAGCATCTGCAGGGAAGGGGTGTTCTACTTGTCTCTAAGTGAGAGGCTGCTCTCTGTGCCCAGGCGTCTGCAGGCTGAGCCCTGCGACTCGGGTAGTGCCGCCTGTTCCTCCGGGATGAATACTTGCTAGCCACAGAGCCCAGGGACAGCTATGCAATGTGTCGGTCTAGTGAAGAATAAAAGTTGAGGGCCTGGGTCCAAGAGCAGGACAGAGTGCTGCGGAAGGGATGGCCACCTACGGAGCTTTCTCCTCCTGGTGCTTGCTCTGTGGAAGGGATGGCCGCCTACGGAGCTTTCTCCTCCTGGTGCTTGCTCTCCAAGGGGCATTTTTTGTCACTTAATGTGGCACGTGCTATACTCAGATGCAGGCACAGACACCGAGGGTCCCCTGGAAGCCCATGCGGTGACTTTCTGAGGAGCTCTCTCCTACCCGCTCTTCCTTGGGCTGATATACCTGGCCAGGGACAGGAAGCAGAGTCAGGGCTTTATTTACTTCCTCTTTGCCTCCCACTACCCAGAGCTGGGGAGGACAGCTGACCCCAGGGGCACTGCAGACCCATGCAAGGCAGCCCAGGTACCCAGCTCAAGGCACCAGACAGCCAGTGAGCATGCATCACTGCCAGTCAGGATGAGGCATGGCGGCCACTACGCCCACGTTCCCATGCTGATATCCTGGTCCCCACATGGTGGCAGGGAGCAGGGACACTGGACAGCGACAGGGGGCAGGAGGCTGGGCAAGGCCTGGGTCACCAAGGAACAGGGACAGGCAGCCATGAACTGTCCCAAGGAGGCATCAGGAGGCAGATAATGGAGCACGCACCATTATCTCCTTATCCCTAACCCAAATTCCAAGAAGAAATGACTCAGGGGTTCAGGGCGCTGACTGCAACCTTAAGTTCTGGTGCATCCTCAGTTTTGCTTTGGTTTGGAATGTATTAGTTTGTTTGTTGTCTGGTCTTTTGGCAGTCCTGGTGATTGAAATGAGGGTTTCCACACAGAGAGATAGTCCCAGGTCTGTTTTCATTTTTGATACAGGGTCTCCCTAAGCTGCCCAGACTGGGCTTGAACTTGGGATCCTCCTGCCTCAGCCTCACAGAGTGCTGAGCTGCATGTGCTCTGGGCGCAGGTCTCTTGACAGCTGCACTAGTCACATGCCAACAAAGCCAGGCCAGAGTGGGAGGTGGATGCGGGAGGGGGCTGGGCTCCCGGGTGGGAGCTGGACCCCGTCACTCAGGACTGTCTAGAGACGCCCTTTAGTCCTGATAAGCTCGGCTGTGTTGCGGCAGATCTGTCCCTGGGCAGGCGAGCCCAAGGAATCAGACTGAGCTCCCAGGGTCAGTGCCGTGAGCCCCTCCAAGCCGCAGGGTCCTCCAAGCCCCTCCAAACAACCAACACAGGCAGATGGACTTCCTCCCAGGGCCTCCTTCCCTGCAGTGACATCCATTCATGCTTGGGGACATTTCTCACAGGGTGTGTGCACAGCTGCTGGGTCCCTCCTCTGATGGGTGTGCCCGCAGACCCTGGAGTGACTGTGATGGCAGGAGGCTGGGACCTGCCTCCTCTCCCCAGACTCATCCTTCATGCTCATCTGTGAAATGGGTGCAGTGAGGAACCTGCTGCCCTCCTTGCCAGCTGGGAAGGGAAACTGGTGGGGACAGGCCTGGGAGCCGGGTGCTCCAGGTAGAAGAGTACAGTGGCCCCGCCCCTCCATGGAGGAAGTCGGTCACTGCTTGGGAGCACCTGGCTCTGCCTGGCCCTCAGACCAGCCTCCTGTACACGGCGCCACTCGCAGGTGCTATCACGGCTCATAGCTGTCGCTCGCTAAGCCTTCCGTACCCAAAGCCAGGCTTTGAAGGGGGTTGTCTTCTGAGGCTGTGGCAGCTAGCTGGGCTGGCACCTCTCTACCCTCTGTGCCTTTGACCAAACTGCAGGCCAGCTTCAGCCTCACTTTCCCAACCAGAACAATGGCTGTGTGACACCGGGGAGCCTCTCCGAGCTACAGCCCGGGGAGGCAAGCTGGGCTAGCCAGGCAGGGAGGACAGAGGATTCCGCACAGAGCTCTCACCAGCCTCACCATTCTAAGGCGCTTCTGTATTGACATCGCAAGCAAGGAGTGGCTGGGACCCCTGTGTGCCCCCTGCATGTGGAAGAGAGCGTCCTTCAGCCTCTTTCTGTCTGCCCTGGCCAGGTGTGTCACAGGAGTGCTTCCGCTGAGAAGATGAAATAGGTCACTTAATTCTGGGTTCACAGACGACAGCTAATAGTCTCCCACCCCTCCTGTCACAGCGCGAAGTAGAGCGCCCTCTGCTTCCAAGACCCCGTATCTCCCTAGTCTCGGGCCCCCTTTCTGCACTTTGTCGCCTGAGAAGAAGCGGAGCCTTTGCGTCCCGTTGTGCACTCTGCTCTCTGCTCTGAAGGCGCTGCCCGCTGCCCACTCGCCCCAGCACAGGCAGACTTCGTTCTAGTACCAGGAAACCCGGAGTTTAGCTCCCAAGCCACAGTCTGCGTGGCGGGGCGCTCTCCTGGGGCCTCTCCCGCGGCGTGGTCCTGCTCTACTCACTCGGCTGCTCGCCTCAGCCTCCTCGTTTGTAAAGTGGGGGTAGCTAGCGGTGGTACGCACGCCGGCCAGCGAGCCTTCCTTAGTGTGATCTAAGTGGAGATTTCAGAAAGATTCCTGCTCGGTCCAGCCTTCAGGACAGCTGGGCTGAGAGGCAGGACAGGGCGAAGTTCGGCAGCACGGACACATCCGAGAGCGCAGCCCGCCTGCAGTCACCAGCAACAGTGACAGCCGTGCGGACGGCCTTTTCCCTCCCACTCATCACGGGGGTCACCACTGGCCACTTAACAGAGGAGAACTTGGAAGGGTCGGGGAGCCACCCCAGTGTCAGCCTGTGCCCCCCTGCAGCTTCCAGTGAGTCTGGCTGGAGGAGTCCTCACCGCTCCCGCCCCCGCCCCCGCCCCCCCAGAGCCTAAGAGAGGTCGTCCCCGCAGGGAATGGACAGCGAATTTTTCCTAAAGTGATACAGAGAGATAGTGACACCCACGCTGGAGCGGCCCAAGGAGCCATGGAGAGGCAGGGCAATGTACAGACTTGGGGAACTGGCCCCGTGCAGGGGCACGGATTCCCTGCGTCGCTACGAACACCAACTTCAGCGGAGAGGACCCTACACGCAGGTTTTTCGATCCCTGCACACGGATGCGGGGAAGAGGCGACCCCTGCCTCCCAGGATAGCGGGCTCAGACACCGTCAAAGGCTCCATGGGGGAAAAACTGGAAGAAAACGCAGAGCCGCAGCGTGCTGGGGAGCGGGGGTCGGATCGCAGGGGGAGAGCTTTCCGAGTTATCTGCCCCTAATCAAATCCAAATCAGGAAGGCTTTTGAATTCGCTCCCAGCTCGCCAAAGGCAAGTCTTTGGTGACCCTGCTAGCCAGGCAATAGAGGCAAATCCCAAAACCTCCGGCAGGAGAGGCTCAGGGACTTGCTAGAGGCCACCATCGCGGGAGAAGCAGCCAAGATTCGTTGGCCACAGGACCACTGGTAGGTGCAGACACAGCCCTTGCCTGGTAGTCGTCTCTCTGAGGTTTTCACAATTGGCTTTTATTGCTGGAGGTACCAAGTATCTCGCAGGGTATTTCCGTTTACTACTATTCCAGTAAGAAAACATTCTCGAAAGTGTACAGTTTATATCTGAGGAAAGAGGGGCTCAGAGAAGTTAAGTAATTTGTCCCGTATCACACAGCTAATAAGTGCCAAACCCAAGAGCCATCCATAGAGAATCGGGCTCCTAGCCCAAGATTGCCCCAGCAGCAGGTGTCAGGTCCAGCCTGACTTCTGGGGTGGGAAGGCCCATGCAGACCTGAGCGTGGACTCAGCCCACGCAGGAGCACAGCGTCAGGTCTAGCAAGGCCTTCCGAAGTGCTCTGCGCAGACAGGAGACCGCGGCCATGCGGGATGGCGACATGGGGCACAGAGGTGCCCCCAGTGGAGACCTCTGCACGTGCGTAGAGCTAGGCTCCAGGTGCGCGTGCACGGGCCCTCGCGTCCCTACACTGCCAGCCTCTGCCCTGCACTCTCTCTTCCCAATTGGTCTCTACCACCTGCCCCCCACCACTCTGCTCGGCCTCTTTCTTTAGTCTCTGCGCTGAAGTTTCTCTACCCCTCCTTTCTGGGTTTATCTAAATCCATCTATTTCTGTCTCTGAGTCTCCTCCCTACAAGATAAGGCCCACCCAGGGTCACCAGGTTACCAGGTCTCAGGAATGGGACATCCTCGGAGAGTGGAGTGTTCCCCTCTATAAAATGCAGCTGTGTGCTGTGATGTGCACATTGTGTGCCCTTGTTGGTGTGCTTGGTTGCCTGTCAGTTGGGCAAATGCGTTGGTTTGGGGTTCCAGAGTGTATTGCACATTTTGGTTTTGTGTGTGGGTGGTGAAATGCAGAGACTGTACGTGTGCAGTGTGTGTTGGGTGGGGGTGTGATGGCTGTTCTATGTGCTGCACGCATAGGCATTGTGTGTGACTGTCGGGCGTTGTGCTCCTGACGTGTCAGCTGCCTGCGCCTGCGCTTGCAGGATGGAGGGCGCGCGTTCACAGATGCTCGTGGAGAGCAGGGCTTGGGCCTCGGGAGGGCGCTATGGAGCGCAGCCGGTGATGCGGGGTCCTGGGGCCAGCCGTGAGCCTGTGTGTCCGCAGGGGACTCCTGCTAAGGAGTGGAGCTGTGGGGAATTCCGGGATGCGGAGCAGGGGCTCGCGAAACCTTGGGGAGGGGCACCTGGTTGGGGTATCAGGGGGGCGTCCGCAGTAAGGACTGCAGTGCGAGCCAGTGGCGGGGAGGGCGGGACGCAGTGGAGGAGGCCGCGCGGCCCCAGGGCCCGGCCAGGCCGGCGCCAGGCGCTGAGTTGAAAGGCGGCCGCGGCTTCGGCTCGCCGCTTCCCATTGCGCCCCCGAGGGTTCTGGGCGCGGCGCAGGCCTGGTCCCAGCTGGGCTCACCTCGGGGTCTGGGGTCATGACAGGGAACACAGTAGTGGGATGAGCGAGTGGCCGTCCTCGGAACGCGCGGAGAAGCAAACCCTAAATGCAGAGCGTCGGGTGCGAGCTCTGCAGCCTCCCCTGCCCACCTTGCGGGTCAGACGCTGCCGGACCGCGCCGACCTGTACTGCGCTGGGTGCCGCGGGTCCCCAGCGCCATCCACTGACCTCTCTCTTGCCCAAATTGCTCAAATCTAGGGAGCCTGGGTCCTGCGGCTCAGTCCGAAGTGGGGTCCACAGGCCAAGTCGCCCCTGCAAGGCTCTGCGTGTTGGGGGTGACATGCCGGTCTCTGCTCAAGGAACCGTGCTGCTCCTGGTCAGAGGTCCAAGCCTAAACTCATAGCTCAAGCCCAGATCCCAGACACCTCGTTTTCCAGGAACCATTCTGGCACTAGGTGACCCTCAACTCGAGGGGCCTGGGCAAAGTGCGACAAGCGTGCAATCTTTGTTCGAATCCCTGTCTGCCTAATAATTAACTGTGTGACCGTGGGAAAGCCAAATCCCTCCACGGGCTGCAGTCCTCCTGGCTGCGAGACGACCGTATTCCTAGTCCATGGCACAGCGCGCAGGAACCCACTGCATACTGCAAGCTCTGAGTGTAAGAGCAGACTCTGTTCCCAGCGTAGCCCCCGCAGGGGGTGGCGACTCTGCACCCGGATCCTAAGGTCCTAGGCGGAGCGGGATACAGTTCCGTAAGAGATCAGACCTGGAGGCCCCTGCTCACACTACCCTGGCTTGTCAACTGAGCACGGAGCTGGATGCGCGAGAGACGACTAAAAGTGGTGCGCAGGGCCCTGCGGCCAATCCCTCACCCACTACCACACTCGAAAGAGAGTGGCCCAGGAGCGCCTCCCCACACCATTGTCGCCCTGCACTCGCCACCTCACACCATTGTCGCCCTGCACCAGTGCCGCCCCAATCCGGCCAGCACTTATTGAGCGCCTTCTGTGCGCACATCTCGTGGAGGAAAGGTATTCGGAGATGAATGGAGAAAACAAGGGGGCGGGGGGGTCACAGGCGGGAAGAAATTTTAACAAAAATACGCGGAGGCCCTGAAGTGCAGCGAAACCCATGGAGGGGCAGAGGTGCGTGGGCGGGGGTCCCGGACGGCCTGGCCCCTTCCACCCCGGCTGGAACACGGGCACAGGGGGCGGGGAGGCGCGCCCGCCTCGCCTGCAGCTACCGCCTCGCTGGAGCCGCGGCGCGTCTGCAGAGCGCGAACCGTTGCTCATTACCGCAATTATGTTGCTCTAAATTTGCCTCGACCCTAAATTACCAAACTCAGAGGAGCCAGGAGGCCCCAGAGCCCGGGCCAGAGGAGACACCCGATCCCGCCCCGCCATTCCTCTATCCCCAAGGAGTGAAAAGGAGGCTAGCGCTGCAAATACGATCGAGCTGAGAAACCTCAGTGGGCTCGCTATTTCCAAGGAAACTTTCTGGGGCGGGAGAACCCCAAGCCCATTTCGCAGGTGAGAAAACTGAGGCAGGGGTGGCATGAGTTTATCTATCCAAGGTCAGACAATTGGTAACAAGTGTGGATCAGGGGAACAGAATCTGCTTGTCTGGTATCACCAGAGGGGCTTCAGTAAGGAGCCCACTTTGGTTCTGGGGGTGAGGGTGTGCTTAACATGGGTGGAGGTGACCCTGGAGTCTGAAAGCAACAGTAAGGACCTGCAGCCTTCCAAAGCCTTTGACAGGCCCCGTGGTGCGGCGAAGTCCAAGGCCTGGCAGGCGGAACTCCTCTGGGATGAGGAGTCCCAGGGCCCTGTGCTGGCTGGTTCAGCTGGAAGCTGGGGTTGAGGGTCGCTGCCCAGTCCCCTCTAGGCTGTCTGCTGCAGAGCACAGCAGCCCACAGTTAAGTTTGTTTTCCTTAGGGCAGGGTCTGTGACAAGTTTAGGCCACAGCTGCAGTGCGAAGATGGAACCCTGGGCCTCAGCATCCAGAGCTGGAGGGTACAAGGGAGCCAGTGCTGCACACACTGGGGCCAGCTTGACTCCATCCTGGCTCTCAGAGTTCCTGTGTTGACCCCAGCTCCAGGGCTAGAGAGAGCAGTGTGCTCCCTTCTGTCTGTGGAGAGCTGGCTGCTTCTGCTTAAGCCCAATGCCTGCTCAGAGCTTTTGAGCTACTGCTCCTCTTCTAGCTGCTCCAGGCCAAGGTTGCCCAGGACTTTCCACCTATCACACAGAGGCTAAGAAGAGGGGTGCTAAGGAAGCATCAAACGATGCTCCCAATACCAAGGAGAGCAGAGCGGCCTGAGGAACATAATGGGTTTTATTTGCTGTCTACCACGTCCTTGCAGAATTCCTGCCAATAAACCTAACTTGGCGTTTGTTCAAATAGGGCATATTCTCGCTGGAACCTGGACTTGACTTATTCCATAAAAGCAAAGCCAAGTTTGTGAATGCCGTGGAACGGGGCCTTGCAAGGAAATTGCCAAGGTGAGCATGTACAGTTGCCCTGGGTTTTCCGGGAAGGTTGATGGCCCTGTGGCATGTGTTTCTGTTTTTGTAATAAGGATTGCAGTAGGGCTGCAAAGGCGCCTAGTCTGGCAGCTCAAAATTAGTTCCACAAACTTCCACCGTGGTGAAGACTTAGAAGCCCAGCAGCCACTTCCATCCCCCACTAGGCCTCCCTTGGGAAAACCAGGGTGGGAAGAAGGAGGAGGGAGTTCCTCCTTTAGCTGTCTACAGTCATCAAACCATTTAGGCAATCCACTTTGTTTTCATAGACAGGTTAAAAGGGGGATGAAAACAAAGAGCTGGTTATGGGTCACCTGAGCAAGTGTCCATTTCAGCTTAAAGTGAATTGGAAATGGAAAACTGAGCCTAATTATCCCAGGTAATTGCTCCAATTCTCCACTTGACTTTGCTAATGCAGCTGTCCAGAGTGTCCCACATGACACCTGCTGTGTTCCTGCACAGCCTCCTGTCACCCTGGGAAGTTGCTGGTGTAACACTCTCTTGAAACTGCAAAAGCAACTATCTGTGTGAAGAAGTAAGATTAAAGTGCAAGACTAAATCAGTACAGAGATCATTTCTTGTAGCTTAAAATTAATTTATTTAACAAATATAACTATAATATAAATGATAATAAAATTTCAAATATACAGTATATTACATAGTACACACACAGTCCCTTCCAAAGGGAGTTTTGAGAGCCGTGAAAATGGACTGTTAAATAGAAACAGATCTTTTTTTTTTTTTAATTTTGCAATTTTTTTTTTCTGGTACTGGTGAAAGAGAGGTCCCTCCGACCTACCTTTGCAGTTTATCTGTGTGCCCTGCCCCCCCCCAAAGCAATGTTTGGCTGTTGGAGCTCTCTTAAATTTTCCAAAGGAAGGAGACTGTATCCATCTCCCGCATGTTTTTCCTTCTCGAAGACTGTTCCCCTTCCTCTGTGCTTTGCCTGCTTGTGTGAGAACAGAAGCAGTGATGTGGCAGACAGTGGCCTTAGTCCTGTTTCACCGCTAGTTCTGCTTGGGACCTCTCATAAATCTCTTGGCCTCTCTGGCCCTAGTTTGCCCATGGTAACTCGAGGGTTTATGTAGATCTAGATTTTCCAAGAGTGCTAAGGACTCTCCCAGCCACTGTTTTGGGGTGACATCAGGCTTCAAAGAGTGAACTCAGGAGCAACCAGAAGAATGGGGGTGCAGCATGGGGGTTCAAGGAAAGGGAGCAGAGGTGCTGAGCAGGAAGTGAGCGGCGGTAGGAATCCTGCTGCTTGTAGATGCAGGCTGGAGGAATCTGCTGGCACCGTAGGTGGGTGATGCTGGGCCACCTATGTCAGATGGTACATGCTGTAGCCTACATGGGCTGTGTAGAGTCCCACGGGTGCCACTGGGAGTGCGGCGCGCTGGAAGGGGCCAGAGGCACCATAGAGTGAGGCACCCGCTGCTGCAGCCATGGCAGCTGGACCACCGAGGGGAAAGGACAGGCCGAAGGCAGCCGGGGGCAGCATGGGCTTCGCCGCCATCTTCAGTTTCTCCAGCTCGGCCTCCTGCAGTCTCTTGGCCTTGGCTCGGCGGTTCTGGAACCAGATCTTTACCTGCGTCTCCGTGAGGCTGAGGGAGCTGGAGAACTCCGCACGCTCTGCGATGGACAGGTACTGCTTCTGGCGGAACTTGCGCTCCAGAGCCAGCAGCTGCGCCGTGGTGAAGGGTGTCCGCGGCTTGCGGTTGGTCTTGTGCTTGCGAAGGGTGCAGGCTGGGGGACTCAGCCGCCCTAGGGGCCATGAGAGAAATAGGTAGGGGGTTACAAGAGTGACAGGCGCTGAAGCATTATCGGCCCACTGGATAGGGAGGGACATGTTGATGCCAATGCCAGCTCTGGAGAGCCACCAAGCGCGCCTTGGTGTTGGGTCCTACAGAAAGCACTTGAGAAATAGTTTCTGTTTCCTAAAACCCCACGAGGAAGCCAGTCCTGTCTACTTTTTGCAAATGAACTCACTAAGGTTCCAGATGAAGCATACTCATATTCAAAGCCCGCTGCCCATGTACAAGGCACGCACACAACTGGACACAAGTAGAACCACCTTTATGCAGAATGGCAGGTTAGGGAGGTCTTCCACTGTGGGGCCTCCACCTACAGTCACTGGTAGAGGGACCACGGATGCTCCTACAGGCAATGAAACATGTAGAAGGAGGCCCTGCACCCAGCCCCATGTCGCACCACACTTTATGCAACTGGTCAGACTTCTATGTGCACCCGCAAAGCACTCAGTGCTAGGCTGGGCCGCCATCTGGCATAGATCCCAGGTCTCCAAAGCCTGAATGCTTCCCTCTGAAATGGGCAAGATTCTGGGGTTCAGTCCCTTAGTGGGGGTGGTGGCCACTATGGAGGTCGGACTGTGGCCGCCGTCTTAAATATATCCAGTGCCACATGATACAGTGGACAAGATGCAGCTCCTTCTAATGTCTCCATTGCCTCTTGGCCTTCAGACACCTTCTAATATGGATGCTGGCTTCACTTGCAGCTGTTTGCAGACACCCATGGTGCCTGTCTTTTGGTTTTGGTTTCCAAATAGCCAACCCTGAAGGAGGGAGACCGGGACCCAGAGGCCGGCACTGGGCTGCCGTGCACTTGGCCCTGCCAAGCTCCACCGCTCACTAAACCTGGATGAAACAAGCTACTGATTATTTGCAGACAATCAGAGTCCAGTTAACTTTGGGGTCTCTGGG
>PVJA010036719.1:0-20887 GCA_004027025.1 Myocastor coypus
AAAAAAAAAAAAAAAAAAGGATGTGATACAGGCACTAATGATGCTGTGCTATGATTAAGGCTTTCCCTAGTTGGAGCTACCTGCCCTGAAGGTGAATACCCTAGATGAAATGTAAGGGAGAGAAATGAGGCTGTTGCTATTGGCTCCTTACTTGGTACTTTACTCTTTGCTGTCTTCTACCTGCCATGAACTGTTTCTCTCCACCAATGCCTCACCAGCATGCCACTTTACCTTGGAGCCAATTATGGACTGAAATCTCCACAGACTATCACCAACAATAAACTTTTCCTACTCTAAATGTGGGTGCTGGGTATTTTGTCTCAGAAATGCAAAAGGTAACAAAGACAGTGATTCCTTAATGTTAAAGAATAAAAGGTAAAGCCCAGTCGGGTGGCAGACATCTGCATTCCCAGTACTCAGGAGGCTGAGGCAAGAGAACTACTATGAGTTCAAGGTCCTCCCGAGCTAGAAAGTGAGTTCCGGTTCAAGACCTGTCTCAATTACCAAGATACTGTGTCAAACAACAGAGTCAAAACAAAAACTAAAAATAGAGGTTAATGGAATAAATATACTGTATTTACACAATGGGAAACAAATGTAAAAGGCCATAAATGAATTAAGTACATCCAAGTAGTTCTAATATGCCAAGAATGCTACAATGCTACAATGCTTAAAAAAGACTTGCTCTTTAACTAAACTCCAGATTTGTTTTCACTTGGAGTAAAATAATCAAACTTTAGAGGAGCTGATATTTTTAGGAATTATTCTAGGCACAAAAGAAAACCTGAAAAATTATGGTTTTATATTTCAAGAGTTAAACTACCTTAAATAGTTTCTTGGATTTTGTTTTGTTGTTAGTTTTTCTCAACTATGAGGCATCATTATCTTACATTGAAGTTAGTAAGTTTCTGGCTATGCTGTCTGTTACAGGCAGACAGGCAGGCAGGCAGGCAGGCAGACAGACAGACAGACAGACACAAAGACAGAGATACTAAAAGGATATAACTATGTTCAGGAAGCTAGTTGTGAATTTCCATTTCAAACTGGTTGCTAGCTAATATGACTTACAGTGTGGATTTTTTATATAAAATAAAATATTCTTAGCTGGGAATGGTGGCACACACCTCTAAAACCAGCATTTGGGAGGTTGGGGCAGGAAAATCATTTCAAATTCAAAGCCAGCCTGGGCTACAAAAGTAAGCTCAAGGCCAGCCTGTACTGCATAGGGAGACACTGTCTCAAAAAGACAAAAAACAAAGACAAAAAATTGCTTAACAATGAAGTAATAAAATAAATCTAAGCTAGTAAATATTTATACTGCCAATGCCTATTTTCAGAGTGGTATTACTTTTGTTTGAAGCATCCAAAGAAAGAAATACTTTAACATTTGATTGTTCTTTTAACACTATTTTGTAAGAATGTCTCTGTTCATTATATTAAATATACCTATGATGCTCAACTAAAGTGAAATTAATCAAGTGCCCATGATTGTAAGTTGAGAAAAAATAGGGCTGTCATGAAAAATAATATTTTGCAGCTATTTTTTTTTCTATTCTGTAATGAGTATAAAAATTAGTCAAGGTCAGCCAGATTACTTAGCCTATCAGAAGGAAGAAGAATAGTTAGTCATTAATTATATTCATTAAATTATGCAAAATCTAAGACTGGTTTGCTAATAAACTTAAGTATAACTAGCTTTATAATTATATGGAAATCAATATGCCTTTAAGAATAGTCATTTATCAAGAGAAAATTCATTCCATAACCTAATGGCATTTTGTGAATACCTGAAACTCTATTCCTAGGTTATATAATCCTTTCAAGCAAGGACGTGGAGGATAAATTTTGTATGGTGAAGATTTCTTTTTGTGCTTTAACCTCAGTACTTGGGATTGAACCTAGGGCCTTCACACACAGCTACATTTCCGCCTTTTTAACTTACTTTTTATATTCAGATACAGTTTTGCTCAATTACTAAGTTGCACAGACTGTAATCAAGCTTTCCATTCTCTTGCTTCAGCCACAGTGCTGGAATTGCATTTACATTTGTTGGTCCTATTGAAAAAGGATGATGGTCAAGTGTGATAGTTGGACTCTATTCTTTCATGTGATAAAGAACCTACACATTTTTAAGATTTTTTTAAATTATGTATTTGGTACAGGGTCTTTCTACATATCTCAGTCTCATAGTGATCCTCTGGTCTCATCCTGCCCAGTGTAGGCATTACAGGCATGCACCACCATGCCCAGTTTCAGTGGCCAGATCAGCATGGGGCCAGTAGGGCATGTGGTACCAGACACTGAACCCAGGTCCTTGTAATTCCAGGCAGGCACACAGACCACTGAGCTACCTTCCAGGCTCAAAGAACTTACATATTTTAATCTAAGTAGAAAACTAATTTATAACGAAACATCATTTTTATAAAGGCAAATATTTGCCAAATTCAAAAAAAAAAACATTTTAAATTTAAAATGTAATTCTCTTTTAATACAAAACTTTATAAAACATACATATCTTATTTCTGATTATACTAGATGGTGTAGGGCAAGGTGAAGAGTGATTACAAAATGCCCAATTCCTTCTGTTTTGCAAATGCCTTTTCATCCAACAAATAAATGTTTCATCCATCTCAAGAATCTATAGAAACTTTCAATGCCTTCTTGTGGTCATTCCAGAAGGCCAGAGAAGAGGGGAAAGATTTCCTTATCTACTATTTGGAAAAAGGTACCGCTGAAAGAATGAAAATAGTCTATATACTAAACGTAGGATTTTCTAATCCCCATTTTCCATTGACTACTCTTTCAGGTATGTATGTATGTATGTATGTATGTATGTATGTATTTATTTATTTATTCTTGTTTCAGAACCTCTGTTTGGTTATTCACTCATCTTTATGGCTGGCTCAGCCCGCTCCGATTGCAGGACTGGAGCAGCATGTGGTGCCGGGGATCGAACCACGGCCCCTGAAGCCGCCCAAGCTTTCCCAAGCAGGCGCTTTAGACCACCGAGCCATTACACCCTCTTTCAGGTTTTGCTTCACTTTTGATCAAGGATCATTATTTGGAGATACAGCTCATAAGTAAAGGCAATGTATACTAAATAAGATGTTTGCTATGGCTTGTATCTGGGTGTCCCCTCAAAGACTCAGGTGCTCATAGCTGGGGAACTTTTCAGACCTGACTGGATCTAGGGTGTGTGACAATGGGATTAAATGTGTAGACTACTAAACTAGTCCACTGATTGGATTTAGCATACTTCTACATGTAGACAAAGTGAGTGACACCACATAAAAGGCTGGCACTACAGAACGACTTGTAGCCTAGAAGAGATGAAAGGGAAATGTGGGTTGTTACTGTTGCCAACACTACCACCCTTGACTTCTTTCCACACCATGAGCTAATTATTCTCAGCAATGTCCCTCTTCCATGCTCCTATGACACCTTGACTTGGAACTAGCTGACTATGAACTTAAAACACTACTAACTTTATGCTGAAATAAACCTTTACTCTTTCCGTTTTTGATTTTGGATATTTTCCCTCTACAATGGAAAAGTAACTAAGACATCATTTTTCCCAACGTACCATAACACTTAAATTTAAATAAGGAATTCTTTCTATATTAGGTATAAATGAAAATATCTAATATTTTGTATTTTATAAGTTCCTGCTTTTTCGCCAAATTGATTTTGGTATTATTTTCATTGCTATATTTGGCCATTTGCTTAAGCTCATTAATTACACTTGAGTAGCTATTAAAGTTAAAATGTTATAGTTATTATGAACTAAAGAAAGAAAAAAGTATGACGTATATTAGAAAATACTTTTTCCAGATGTATCTGCGTTTGTTTGGGAGGAAGACCCCCCTCCTAATCAGAGGTAAAACGGAGCCAAGATATATCTGTTTGGCACATTTTGAACATACTTGATTTCAGTAGGCTATATTTACATTAAAATATTTTGAGATAGTAGACTGTCAGTAGATTTAGTAAAATTGTGAGCACAAATATTATCTCACAAGAATATACAGCACAGTGGAGGAAGCAAATGGAAATGTGATCTGTAATGCAGACACCTAGACAACAATGACTGAGTGAAGAGAAGCAAAACAGAAGGAGGGAGTGGACAGCAATATTAGTGACTAGACAGAACCTGGTGAAAAGGACAAAAGAGAGAAATGGATGAAGCATTTTGGATGGCTTATTGTGGCTCCCAAGAGGGGAACATGCCTTGACAAACACAAGGTAACCTGCTTTAGGGAGAAACAGTGCATTAGGCATGCAACATTTGCCCCAAGACAAGGCCATAGTTATTATAAACTTTACAGGACAGTAAGAATTACACTCCAGAAGACTTTCCCTCCCCAGAGCAGGGAGGGTTTACAAAGAAAATCCAGTGCACCACCCACTCTATTCCCAGAGAGCATTTAAACAGGTGTCAATTTGGGAAGTAGCTGATTGTTTTAAGATTGAACCACAGAATAAGTACAAAACTACTTCAGGTTTTCCAATATTATGTTCCAGTAGTGAATAGATGAGACACAGCCATAGCAGAGAGTCACAGAACATTAGTGGGCTAGATGTAGACTCCCTGAGAAGTTCTAAGCTTAGATCATGAAGAACTCAGGGCCCTGGCCTCTATGGTTAAGAATCTGAGACTGGCCTGTGTGGCTTTCAGAGGTCATAGAATGAGAAAATGCCAAAGAAAAAGAGGAAGAAGGAAGAGAAGGAAGAGAAGGATAAGGGAAAGGGTAAGAAGGAGGAGGACAAGGAGAAGGAGGAGAAGGAGGAAAAGGAGGAAAAGGAGGAAGAGGAGGAAAAGGAGGAGGAGGAGAAGGTGTCTGAATTTATTAGTTTTACTGATGTACTAGAAACGTCACTCTGCAGTCTACATTATGCATGCACAAGGGCTGTGATTGCTTGCCCATTTATCACCATAAGCAAGGATTCACTTAGGCTTGTAAAGTTGCCACAACCTGGGATGGAGGTAAACAAGGCTCACAAAAAAAGGAACACCTCACAAGCCCACAAGCCATGAAGGCAGCCGAGAGAAAGAAAGGATTCACTCAAAACTACAGAAGAATTGTTTTTCTTTTTCATTGCTTTTTTCAAACTTTGGTTTTGTTTTTCCTCATTTTGCCTTTCTTTTTCTTTTTTTTTTTTTCTTTTGTGTATTTTTGTACAGGATGTCACTACACAGATTGGGCTTATGGTGATACTCCTGTTTGCAGCCTCCCAGGCACTGGGATTACAGGCATGTGCCATCATGCCTGGACTCTGTTATTAGATCAGTGCACCCTAGTGGTGGGGCACAGCATGCAGGATGGGGAACGAACCCTGGTCCCTGAGCTTGCCAAAGTAGGCACTTTGTCCACTGAGTTATCTCACCAGCCCTCCTTTTGCCTTTTAATTATGTATTTTTAAATTATTATTTTATCTTTTTCTCTTTATTTTTTCTTTGTTTTCTTTTTGGTTACCTTTGTCTAACATGAATAATATCCATAAAGTCAAATTTTTCTCATGTTCCAATGATTAATTTTTCAAAAATGTTTTCCTGCATTCTTCATTCCACACTTTATGTGTACAAGTGTAATCATTAAGCTTTACTATAAGTGTTACCAGCATTTAGACAGTTAAATCTGTAACACTATATTAAAATATTTTCTTTTGCTAGTAAATATACTGTTCTTGGATGTAGTAGATATTTACTGTACATCGCTATTCAGTTTTTCTCAATGTTTACACTATATGTATTCCTTCCTTATGCTAACAGTGGTACATTACTGTTACTCATGCATGTCAATATCCAATTTGTCTTTCAGGCTAGTATTGTTGCTGATTTACTTGCTATTTCCACGGTGGCTATTTGTTCTTATTAATTAGTTTTCTCTATATGCCAATAGTTAGATTGCTTTGAGGTCATTAACTACACTATGATCCATTCCCAGAGAACTGGGTATTAATACTCTGTACTACATCCTTCCCTCCAAATTAGTGGAGATGGTTGGATCTTGGAAAAGACACAAATGCCTGTGGTTAGCCATGCCCAGCGGGCATCACTGAAAAAAAACACTAAGAGATCTTCATAGTAACAAGAAATTATTTCTATTAAATGTAACTTCAAACATTGTTAGAAAAAAAAAACATGGAAATATGAGGAGCCAACAAAATGCCTTGAGGATGAAACCAGGGGAAGGGAAAGAAACCAGTTATAACTCATAATATCTAAATCGTAGAAGTGGCCTATGTGCCCAGCAACAAAAGAATGGAAAAAGAACATGTGGCTATTTATACAATGGAGTACTATTCTGTTATACAGAAAGACAAACAAGTCATTTTGGAAAAAAATATCAGCACCTTGAGACCATATTGTTAAATGAAATATAGCAGACATAAAAGCTTATTGTTTGAGTTCTCTTATCTAAGAAACCAAAAATATAAATAAACAACAATCTAAAATGCAAGAGTAAGTGGTAAGATAGATCTTTTCTGAAAGAGCAAGGTAAGGAGGATGGTTAAAAAATAATTAAGATGTGTACATGTACAAACTCTCCACAAATAATGTACTATTTATGTATTTTCTATAATATACAAGCAGCAAAATATCCACCAATATGTCAACAGGTTGCAATGTACAAAAACAGATATTGAAGCTCCTCATACAAGATGAAAAGTTCTACACAAAAAGAAAAAATGACAGCTCATATATGCAAAGAGTGTGCCTTGGTAGTAAGCCCAAATGGCCATTACCCACAAGGAATATCTCCACATTTGAGAAGTCATTAGATAAATGTGAAATATCTATGGTCTTATGGGATTTTTTTTCTGCATCTATCTTTACATAACGAGGCCTGAATCTAATCTCTTAGAAGTTTAACCATTCTTAAATAAGACTGTGTTTCCTTGCCTAAGTAAATTGTATCCAGTTTAATACAAAGGTGTGAAAACAAAATCACCTTAAAATAATCTAAATTATCATTCCCTACTTTATGGCTTTAAATATATTTTAATTAAAATAGGCTTTCAACATCAATTTTCGAACTGGATTACAAAGAGCAAAAAGATAAATAGAAAATGTTCTTCTTAATTTTCTACACAGGAAATTTTTTTTTTCCACTTAGTAAATTTTCAGTTTCAAAACCCTTACAGTCTACTATTGTACATACTTTAGGGCAGAATCTGCCACCATGCTGGATGCTACATTTGTGTGTTCTTCCAAAAAGTATGCATTTCCAAGGAACGTTAAAAAAAGTATAAAAGACCAGGCAGGATCAATGCAAGTTCAAGACCAGCCTGGGCTACAAAAGTTAGCTCAGGGCCAGCCTGAACTGCACATCATATCCCTGTAGCTATGAGATTTATTGCAGGAAAATGCATATGCTGTTCATGTTTAGTTTTTACAAATAGGATTTCAGATTGGCCTGTAGTGAGGGGTGGATAATGCAGCTACACCACATTAAATTTACAAATGAGAAAGAAAAGAGAAGAATAAAGAATAAAAATTTATGATGACAAAAGGAAGAGAAGTATAACTTCTCCAAGGATTCAGGTATGCTAAATTACTTGCCAGTTTTGAAATTCTGCATCACTTGGAGAAACATTAGAAATGTAAAATAAATCAGTTTCTTTTTTCACTTATTTCCTTCAAAGCAAGCCCCTACCTGAGCAGCGCTCACTCTGCCTGCCTACATAAAGCCAAGACAAACTATTGAAAGTTTTTCTCTTATCATTTCCAATACACATTCTCCTAATTATTTCCTTTTGTCCACAAATTTATCCTTCAATTTTAGGGAATAAAAAATCATTTATAAAAATTTTTTAAAAATGTATTTCGTACAGGGTCTACAGAGTCTACAGGGTCTCACTACATAGATCAGACTCACTGTGATCCTCCTGTGATGAGCGTCCCAAGTCCTGCGATTACATGCGCACACCACCACGCCCAGTCTCAGTTGCTTTCAGCACACCCCAGGGGCGAGGCCCACATGGCTGACCAGGAATTGAATCCAAATGTCTGCTCCAGGCTAAGCAAGGATTTTAATCTGCTGAGCTATCTTCCCAAGCTTCAATTTATACAAAACTAACTCTTTCAGTGACCCAGAGACCAGAAGCACAAGTGAGTGACCAGAACATGTAGATTTATCCCTTTCTAAGAATGCATTTGTTACACATTTTTACACAGAAATTTAGAGATCTAAGCATATATAAAATTGTAGCTGGTTAATCCTAGGACATTTTTCCTAGTCTCTTACTCTCATTTAATACCCTTTTTGTTTTCTTGTAAATAAACCGTTTACTTGAGAGAGAGTATAACAGAAACTGAAATTACATTAGAAGCAACCCACATCTAAAAAACCAGAATGACAGGTATTCCAAGCATACTTTTAGTGTTATACATTGCTATCTTCACTGTGAAAAATGTTTTGAAGGCTTTTTGGATCACTGTCTAATTTATCCTGTCTATATAAGTGCATGGTTTTGCTCCTGCCACGTTACCTATCTTTCCTGTTTGCAGTAACTGCTTTTATCACATTCTATAGTGATGTATTGGAATATCCATGAATGATGTAAAATACCAATTCCCAGTTAAGTCTGAGACATTTGATATTCAAAAAGACATTAAGCTCAAGTACCTATGTTATAGTGTAATAGTATCACTAATCTTTCCTTCTGGAGAATTAAAAAGGTAAGTTTACAAACAAATACAGAAGAAGAAGGGCTATAAGGATTACCAATATATTGGCGCAAGCCCTTCACGGTCAGTGAGGACTCAAGACATAAGAGAATCTGTGCTGTAACATACCATAACTCAGTGGTTTCCCAAGTTTTCTGTTCAAGGAGATTATGGAGCTAGAGAGCAAAGGGATTGAGGATGTATAGTGTGCTTAAGGAGATTCATCTAGAGAGAAAACATTCTCTCAGGCTTTCACAGACAGTAAATTAGTAAAGCAATGGCTGTAACTCATCCACATGACGGACACTGAAAACAGTTCTACAAAGCACTGTACATGGTCTCAAAGTAAATCCTGAGGGGATTTCACTGACCTTGGGAGATACAAAAGTACATGTTTTGTTATACAGGTCTTGCTTTAACTTGCCTTAATTACCCAGCAGAAAAGTTTAACCATGAAGCATAAAACATAAACCTAGATTAGTATGGTGAATTGTAAAAGGTTTAAATCAACAGCTTCTGACATTATCAGTTCTGCCAACAACCCATTGTGGTTATGGAATATTGGACTATATATACAACTACTTTCTTTTAGCTCAATGTGAAGGAATGTTTGTACCAATAATGATTAGAAAAAATATCATGTCTGCATCCTGTGCTCTGAAAAAGTACTATGAGGACAGCAATATGCATTGTACCAATTATTGGTAATGTACTACTAACGTGTTTTGAAACTGTCGCATTGTTATTTCTTATTAAAAGTGATAAAAAAGAATGCATTTGTTTACTTCATACATATTTGCTATATGACTCTTTTGCCTACAATTAGCTTAACAACTTTACAGGTAGGTTGTAGTGTGACATGCATTGTACACAAATGTTCTACCACTGAGCCCAATATATTCTTATGCTTTAACTTTGTCCCATCTTTAAATCAAACTGATACAGCAACAGACGTAAAACATAAGAGGACAATTCATTGTGATCCTCAATAATGTTGCAAGCATAATGAGGCCCTAAGACCCAAATGTGTGAAAGGGTTAAGTAGTTCTTCTTAAACAGTTCATTTAGCTATTCTTTTTTTTTATTTTTTTGTCTTTTTGAGACAGGGTCTCACTATGCAGTTGAGGCTGGCTTTGAGCTCACTTTTGTAGCCCAGGCTGATCTCGAACTCACACCAATCCTCCTGCCTCAGCCTCCCGAGTGCTGGGATTACAGGCGTGAGCCACCATGTCCGGCATTTGGCTATTCTTGGAAAGCAGTTATCCACAACTTTTAGAGAATTAATTCTTATTTTTACCTTAACATGTCTTCTTAAACTTGGATTATGGTTTAATACACTCGAAATGTAGTATTCATTCCATAGTCTCTTTACATTTTCAAGGCCTTGGATTGCTTCTTCTCTTCAAATCCTAAACTAATAATTTACTCATTGTTTTGCAATAACATATCAGATGATTTTAAAAGTGCTACAAAGACAAGACACAATACATAGTACTTGAAAATTAAGATACATGATTTAAAACTCTAAGTGAACATAGGCTTCTAGTATTAACTAGATGCTACCTTGTTTTCTTTCTAAGGAATTCTTGATTTAACCAAAAAACTATGATGATGAATTTGCTTCACAAAATGTTTTGATATTGTTGCACTTGTTATTAGTTAACAATAACTATTTCCAATGTTTATGTAATCACTTTTCCAAAATAATACACACATTACCTCTCTCCGATATAATAAATTCAACTACTTTACTTCTAACTACACAACTCTGTTACCAGCTATGTAAACTAGTATGGGATACTCTACCTTGCCTCTTTAAAAGAAGAGTTTTAGACTAAATCAGACTACCACTGATTTAGACAACTATTCTAATATTCTTTAATTTTGCAAATCAGGCATGACTCTTCCACCTGTATAGGCCAGTATTTGAGTTCTTCCCCTTTGTAAAATGTATACATATTCAAATTACACAGCAGTAGGTAATTTGTCTGCCAAAACAGCAGTAATCTACTGACAAGTGAAGTACATCTTTCTATGTCATAATAAATGTAATTATTATTAACATGGGCATGATGGAGGATTTTTTTTAGCTTTCACCATTAGTGAAACATTCCATAAAAAAAACTAGCATTTATTAAATTCACACCGTTTACAGTGTACTTGACATTACAAAAATACAATGAAAATATAAGTTACTTCGTGAAATAATTTTTTCCGGGAGTATTTTATTTATTACAATATACCAAATTAAAATTACATATACATTCATAAGTTATACACATTGATAAGGACCCAAGACAAGTGCAGACGAGAGAACAGAGCACATAGCAAAGGAAACATCATATGTAAGACGTTAGTGGATCACTCAATTAGAGGTTAAAATAACCAGTGTTAAGGACTAGATAATACAAAATGTCTTTACATAACAAGCAAAGAAAAATAAAACATTTCCATCTTTAAAAAATGAATCTAAAAGTACACTATATGTCCACTTTTTGATAGATTTATTGCAAGCAATGTCATGTTTCTAGTTCTGATTTAATATAACCTAGCCATATAAACACCACCAAGAAAAACCTTAAAAATATCAATGTAGATATTGATGGTGTCAATTGACAACTGACTATATTCTTTAGAAAAACAGTAACAATAATGCAACTCATAACAAAATTTTACTTCTTTTTATTTTCTTTCTTGCTGGTGCTCAAGATCGAACTTGGGATCTTGCGCTTGACAGGAAGGCTTTTATGCCAAAAATTTTGCAGTTTTCAAATGACAATTTCATCTCAACTTAAAAATATTAGGAAAGTATTTACTATGTAGTGTTAAGAAAGGGGGTAATTTTATATCTTTAGTTAGATATAAAAAATCATTATCAAAGGAGTAAATGTCTCACCATGAGGAATATACAATTGTCTTAGCTGACATGCAGCACATGCAATGCACTTTCAATACAGATTTTCATGGAAATAATAAGGGGATAAAATTCATATGGTTTCGGAACTCAATTGCTTGTGAATGCAAATCAACTCATCATTTTAAAAGCAGCTCATGAGATTGGTCTTTTGAGAAAATTAGAAACACTTTGAGGCAAAAGTATCCTGAAGAACATCTGTGGGTAAATTAAACTAGTATACTAGTTTCTTACAACTATACATGATGTTCTTATCCCTTTATGATTACATTATCTGAAGCTAGTATTGTGAAACATTAATTTGTTTGATTTTTAAGTGCTCATTGTCATGAACTTGGACAATGGAACTCCTATTTGTAACACCAAGAGCAGATGGGAACATAATACCAACTACCAGACTTGTTTTTGCTTTACTCTTCACATCTGTACCAAAGCATTTCATTTCCAATAAGTTGATAATTTAAAGACATACAATTTCCCCCATGTATGTTCTTCAACTCTCAATGTCTGGTGTTCAGTTAAATTTCGTCTGCTTGTGATTTTTTCCCTTGTAAGGCATTATTTTTGGCTCTTGAGCCTGGGAGAAAACGACGCAAGCTGGCTACAAATCTATCTGTAAATGTTAACTCCAATTAAATTTTTTGTCATTATAAACAATATGCAATATAGGACCCCAAAAATGTGGTGGAAATAAATTAATAATAGGAAGTTCTATCATAAGTTATAGAGGAGATGATGCTACCTTACAGTGTAAATGAAAAGTTAGACATTTTAATATATTTGTTTTCCCATGATCATATTAACAAGATATACTACTACAGTATCTTTTCTAGTATCTCAAAGAAATGGTAGATAAAGGAAGTGTTGTAGCTTCCTTCACGCACTTCTACCACAATGAGAAAACAAAAAAGAAGTTTTCACATTTAATAAATAAAAAGGAACTTAAAAATTGTTCTTGCTACACCTAAAGTTGGTAAACAAGGCAGAAATCATTTACTAATTCTATCAATAGTAGTTACTGAATAGTAAAGGGAAATAAATACAACATTATCGAACCCTTTCTTCATCATTTTTCCTTTTATCTCATTCCAAAGCTCACACATGTTCATTTCTGGGAATTTAGGGAATACAGTTAACATCAAAGAAAATAAATTTAGCATAATTTCTGATATAGAGTGTTATAGTTAACATTGTCACATTTCAGCATTTTTCTGATGAATAATATATAATAAACTTGAGATAATACTGTGCTTCTGCATATACAAATTCTATTCTGATTTTAGTTGTTAATGTATTGTAAAGATTTTCCATAAAATTCAATATAAAGAACAATTGAGCTCTCATGCACTCATCTTTTCAAAAATCCCTTATTCTTGGGCAGTTCTGATATCTTCTCATTTTTCACTGTTAAAAATAATGCTGCAATAAATATATGTGTCTATATATATATTTTTATATATATATCTGATTAGCTAGGAAGTTATTCTAGAAATTCAATTGAGGATCAATATAAATATTTTCATTTTCCTATTAAAATATGTGTTATTAAAACATTCTTAAATTATTACAAATTATTAATTACTGACTCCTTAATATATATTAAAGAAGAACTGGTGAAATAGATTAGTAGACTAAGTGCTTGCTTAGGTCAATGCAGGGACCATAGTTTGATTCACTGAGACCACAGGCAATAACAGCCCCGCCCCCAAGTGTGTTTCACTGGCTACCAGAACAGGATATGGTGGCCTACACTGTAATCCCAGTGCTGAGGAGGCTAAAGACAACAGGATCACCATGAGTCTGAGCTGTGTAGTAAGATCCTGTACCAAACACATTAGAAAATAGTAGACTTTATTGTTTTTTAATTTTATTAATTTTAATGAGAAAGGAGTAACAATCAGACAGTTTCACAACACATTAGTAGGACAGCCACGATAATTAATACAATGTATAGTGTCTTCAAAAACAATAGTAGTTGTTTGGGGTACAAGATGTAGACATGATAACTTTTCTTAACAGTGTCATTCTGGTCTTCTAGATGTGTGCTCCTCCTAATGTCATATCAATTATTGCTATACACTGTCTCAAGTAAATGTTTACTTTTTTATTTTTTGTTCACAAAAATTCCTAATGTATACAGTAAAAATATATTTTGTTATATATTTTCCACTTCATTTTATTTTGAGAAATCATCCCTTCCCTTAAAAGGATGGGAATAATATCTGTATTCAATATTAGTTTACATACAGTTTTACCTTCATGCCCAATATTATGAAAAGTATTTTTTTTGTGCGTGGGACCAGGGTTCAAACTCATGACCTGACACCTGCTAGGCAGGCACTTTTGCCATGGAGCTATCTTGCCAGCCCCAGCAATGTATTTTTGCGTGATATAGGAAATAAATTTATATTTTTCCAAACACTTTGTCAATTGCTTAAGCAATACCTTAATCATTTGACATGTATCTATAAATTTATAAGCATAACACAGGAGAAAACTCTTGTCCTGACACATTTCATTCTCAAAAATAAACCAGCAGCAGTAATATTGAATGCTATCATTATCTAACCTTTTCTCCATAGAAGATGAAGCCCCCTATCTCTCTGACTTAATATTTACAGACAATGGGCAAAGGCAACAAAACCACCATTGAGTTAACATGATCTGGTTCAACCAAACAATGTAGGATACAATTTATATTTTAAAGTATCTTTTAACTTCACGCAAATCCTACAGCAAGCCAGTACACCTTCAGAAAGTGAAGAAGAAAGGACACACTATGCAGGAAATTCAATCAAATTATTATGCAGTAGTTATTTTTATATTAGCAGGATAAACTGACAATATAGAAAAACAAAGTTTTATGTGAATTTGATAGTTTTTATGGCTATAATGTTCACAGGATACAGCTTTCATAAATTTTAACTGCACTTTACATGCAATCTAAGAAAGAGTATAATATAAAAACTTTCTGAACTCAAGACAAAATATTGCAGCCTAGAAGATACATCTTTGATGTTTTAAAACCATCTCAACAATGTATTTGGTAGGAAAAATTTAAAGCACAAATACAACTGTGCCTGTGAATGCTCTTTGTGGGTGGGAGACTTGTGGCACAATGTCTTGTGTAGATAAATGGATTACAGAACTGTAGAAAACAAAGTTCAATATATCTTTATAGATTTTTCAAAGTAAAAATAACTTTTAAAGTAAAAGTCAGAGCCAGTATGGTATCAGTATTAGTGACCGCAAACTATCAGAGTTATATTCAGTTTTTTTTTTTTTTTTACTTTAAAAGGCCATAGAACTCATGTATTAGAATCATATGCTCTTAAAATTGTAAGAGTCATCGATACTAGATTGAAGAAAGAAAATTTATATTCAGACCATGGGGTAACTTAAAAGGAAAACTTCATTACTCTTAAAAGCTGTTACCCCTTTGAATTTTTTTTCAATTCCAATTTTCTAACAAAAAAATCCATGCATCTCTGCATTGGCATCCCTAGCATCTAGTAGAATGCTCAATATATAGTTGGGCATTCAATAAATGTCATGAATGAATTCGTGAGCAAAAGAAAGAAATGAACAATTGAATCATGTGTTTTAAATAATGAACTAGAAACAAAGATTTAACAGGTTTAGTCTTCTCTGAAGCCTTTGGGCGAAATTCAGACTAAAATTACATTTTGTATTTCTACTTAAGAATTTTGTATGTGAGACTGGCATGATGGCGCACACCTATAATCTCAGCACTTTTGAGGCTAAAAACCGGAGAATCACTACAAGTCCAATCTATGTTGTGAGAACTTGTAGACTCTGTACTAATTACAGAAAAAAAATTCTGTATGATACATTATTAATGATAAAAAATATAAAATGATTCAGAAGCTGCACTGATTAGCTTTCTCATTGTTGAGACAAAATGCCTGATACCTATGAATTAAAGGAAGAGAGGTTCATTTGGCTACCAGTTTTCATTTTAATATATGGTCAACTGGCCCCCCATCTGAAATATCATAGCTGTAGAAGAAATTATTCAAAAAGAAAAGAAGAAATTATTCTCCAAAGTTTAGCCTATGTAATCCCATCTTGTAATGTTGCACTATTTGGCTCACCAGTATACCCTCACCATTTTCTGAGTGCCAGAATGAAGCATATAAAGATCATCCACATTTGAAGTTCAACAGTGCTAACAAAGATGAGTAGAACTCCTGAAAAAGATGTGACTGGAATGGAGTATTCATAACTTGGCCCAAGGAAAATCTTTTGAGATTCAACTCCTAATAAACTCATTTACTGCCTGGCATGGTGGCTCACGCCTGTAATCCCAGCATTCGGGAGGCTGAGGCAGGAGGATTGGTGCAAGTTCGAGACCAGCCTGAGCTACAAAAGTGAGCTCAAGGCCGGCCTGAACCGCATAGCGAGACTCTGTCTCAAAAAGACAAAAATAAATAAATAAATAAACAAACAAACAAACAAACAAACAAACTCATTTACCTACTTGGATTTCTCCAAATCATTCTTTGGACAATGGGTACCCTCTCAGTTTGGAGGCAATGGTTTCCTTCATGTCTTGTCAAGAAATGTACAGAACACTGATAGAAGGAAATGGCAAAACAAAGAAGCTCAATGCATACATCCCAGAAGCAAAGCACAGGGGACAAACCTGAGAGGAAAAAGCTAGGGACCAAATATAGCCCTGAAGATTATGTTCTACTGAACCAGTCAAAAGGGTGCTTTATTAATCTCTTATATATTCCTAAATCCAGTCAAGTTTGCAATAAGCATTAACTATCACACAGGTTAAATCCTGGAAAATCAGAAAGTACAAAATATTGTTGAAAGCCAGGCGTGGTGGTGCACGCCTGTAATCCCAGCACTTGGGAGGCTGAGGCAGGAGGATCGGTGCGAGTTCAAGACCAGCCTGGGCTACAAAAGTGAGCTCAAGGCCAGCCTGAACTGCATAGCGAGACCCTGTCTCAAAAAGACCAAAAAACAAAATATATTGTTGCAAAACACTGATGACATAAAAACACAAACACCTCAACATTCATTCCTGACTTCAAAATATATTACAAAGCTACTCTGACAAAATAGTTTGACTCTAGCAAAAAACAAACAAGCAAAAAAACTGAGACTCAATAGATCAGATAAGAAAAGTAGAAAAAACTCCAAACACACTCAGCCATCTTATTTTTGATAAAGGGGCAAATCTTTTTCACTAGAGGAAAGAGAGCCTCCTTAATAAATGTAAAAAATAGCATATCTCATTTATCCATTCCTTAGTGATGAGCATTTGGATTGTTCCCAAGATTTAACTATGACAAATTAAGCTGATATGAAAATGATTGCACATAAAGGTAATGATTGCACATGGAGGCTTTTATAGGAAAAAGGATTCAATTAAAGATCATACTCTTTTTTTTCTGTATTTAGGACAGGGTCTAGAGGGTGTACAGGGTCTCACTATTTAGATGAGACTCATAGTGATTCTCTTGTTTTCAGCCTCCCAAGTCCTGAGATTATAGCATGTACCACCACACCCAGTCTCAATCTTGCCTCAGCACACCCAATGGGTGGGGCTGGATACCATACTCTTAAGTGAAAAAAAAATCAGACTCACATGTGTGAATATCATTTTGTCTCCCTAAGAAACTGAAAGAGCAATCACAATACCTGTAGTGTTGTGAGAGACAGGGAAACCATTCAAAAGGAAAAAACTGAGATGGGGGCAGGAGGGCAGGGGTAAAGAAAGATGAGGAAATATATATATGATATCATAATATATAATATTATTATAATTTTTCTATCAGTTCATTGCAGTTAGTGCTTATTTTCTTTGATCAATGTCGCATGCCTATGTGTGGCAATTTTAAGATAACAAAATCCAATATACTAAAATTATTAATATCTTATATTCCTGTTTTGAAATTGCATATCATATGTATTATTTTCTTTAAAATAAAAAAAATAACTATACGGTGCTGGAAAAAGTGGCTCTCCACATGCTAAAGACATAGCTGTAAGCAAAGACTTGAACAAAATCCTAATCACACAAGAATTACAAAGAATTAGCAACTCCTATCTTGGGGTTTGGGAGATAGCTCAGTAGAATAAGTGCTTGCCTGGCAAGTGCAAGGTACTGAGTTCAATCCCAGGCCCCATGAAAAATGCTGACTCATCTTTATAAAAATCTTTTTCCATAGCAAAGGAAAGCGCCGGAAAAGTGAAGAGACAATACACAGACTGAGAAATAATTTCTGTAAAATACTCCTGAGACAAATGATTACTACCTAGAATTTATAAAGAACTCAAGAAAAGCAGAACCTCCAAATTTAAAGACACAGGTCAAAACTTGGCATTTCTCAGATAACAAAGTGCAAACAGCTAATATGTGAAAAGTGTTAAACATGACTGGTCATTCAACACATGCAAACAAAAACACTACTGAGATTTCATCACATCCCAGAAAGAATGACTATTGTCCAGAAATCAACGAATGATAAGTACTGGCAAGGCTTTAGGCAGAAAAGGAACTCTTCTCCATTGTTGGTAAGAGTGTATTCTGGTGAAACCAATGAGAAAATACTTTCTCAACACACTTCAAAAACAAAAACTGGAGTTTGTGTTTTTGACCAGGTTATTCCTCTTTTTGGTATCCTCCCAAATGGTTTAAAATCACCATACTACAGCATTGTATGCACTCCCATGATTTTAGCAGCATAGTCTGCAGTGGCCTGAATGCCCATAAACCAAGGAATGGATAAAAAAAATTTCATTGCATTATACAATGGAATACTGCTCTTACCAGAAAGAAGGATAAATTTGTGACATTTCTGGCTAAATGTATGCACCTTGAGCTTTTGTAAATAAGGAATACAAGAGGGGTTCAATGGAGGGAGGGCAAATAATTAAAAATGAAGAGTCAAGATGTCTTACCAAATTCTCTATGATATATGTGATTGTTTTTTATGTGTAAAATATACCAATAAAATAAATTTTAGAAAATAGATACATGTAGATGAATTAGAAAACATATTTTAAGGATGGGCCAGATAGCTCAGCTGACTAGGGAGCATGCCATGCCAGCCCCACCTCTATGGCACGCTCAGATGGCAACTGAGACTGGGTGTGGTGGTGTGCACCTGTAAGCCCAGCAGTTGAGAGGCTGAATACAGGAGGATAATTACTGTGTAGTGAGACCCAGTAGACGCTGCACTAAATACATAAAAAAAGAAAATATTTTTTAAAATTCTCAGACTATCTGAGCAGCATAATGTCTATCAAAATTCAAATGTGATATTTTACAGAAATATAAAAACAATCTTAGTGAATAAAAAAACAAAAAGTCTCCAAATGGCAATAATCATAATAATAATTATAATCATAAATTTTTCAAAAAGAATAAAGCTAGAATCCTTTGAAAACATTGCAAGGCTACAATAACCACAACTGTATGGTACTGACAGAAAGACAGAAAGATATATATGCAAAAGGAACAGAAGCAAGACCCCAGGAAGGAACATGTTCCTTCCAATCAAATGATCTTCACAAAACTGCCAGGAACACAAAATGGGGACAGGACAGCCCTCTGGCGGTAGGCAAACTCTATATCCATACACAGCAATCAACTCAGAAAAGATTATAGACTAACAAAAAGACCTTCAAACTATAAAATTCCTGAAGAGGAAAACAAGGGAGAAAGCTTTATTACGTTAGTCTGAACAATGATTTCTTGACTATGGCACCGAAAACACATGCAACAAAAACAAAGATAGACAAATGTGAATATGCTATACTAAAAACTTTCAATAAAGTAGAAAAGAAGCATGTGGTATATGAGGTAACATTTGGAAACAATAAATCTAATAGGGTTTAATATTAAAAATCTGCAAGAAGCCAGGTGTGGTGGCGCACGCCTGTAATCCCAGCACTTGGGAGGCTGAGGCAGGAGGATCGGTGTGAGTTCAAGACCAGCCTGAGCTACAAAAGTGAGCTCAAGACCAGCCTGAACTGCACAGTGAGACAGTGTCTCAAAAAGACAAAAAAAATCTGCAAGAAATACCTAAACCTTGACGGTAAAAATATTCCACTTAAAAAAAATGGACAAATGATTTTGTTTTCTTCGAAAAGGCATCTATATAACCATGAAGTACATGAAAGATGCTCAACATCACTAATCGTTACGGAAATGCAAATCAAAAACACAATAAGAAAATACTGCACACCTGTCAAAATGAATATTATTAAAAACAAAACAAACTCAGAACATAATAAGTACTGATGATGCTATGGGAAAAAAAAGCACAATCTTTATACCTGTTGTTAAGAATATAAAATGATGCAGCTGTCACTGTGCAAAAACAAGGTTGAAGCTTCGATGAATACTAAATATAAAACCACTACATTTTGAACCAATCGTACTCCTATATATTTACCCGAAAATATTGAAATCAAGATTTCTATGTGAGATTTGCCATTCTATGTTCACTGCGACATTATATAGAGCTATAGAGTATGTAATATTTGGAAAAAACTTAAATGTTCATCATTTTATAAAAATGTTATATACACGCAATAAAAATATTTTAGTCACTAAAGAAAGGAAATCCTATTATATACTACAATGTGCATGAAACCACTGGAGGATATTTTGTTAAATGAAATATATTTGTCACTGAGGGCAAATACTGTCTGAGTCTATTTACATAGAAAATATTGAAGTTCATCAAAGCAGAAAGTAGAGTATCAAATATCTTTGACTTAGCTTGTAAATGATATGTTCTGACCATCATTGATATTCTAATAACTTTCCATACAATTTGATATAAGCAGTTACATAATTTTGACACAGATATTTGGAACTTCAAGGAAATACAAAATTGCACCCTGTCAAGAATATGGTTTTTGGCCCAGTCTCTTATTTTCAAGTACTACTCTTGAGAGAATGACAGTAACTGAGTTTACACCAGGAGCAGTACATATTAAAAAGACAAGAGTGACATGTATTCCAAACATAGTTTTAGCATTACAATGTGCTATAATCAATATGCTGAACCTTTTGAAGGCTCTTGAGACCAGTATCTGATTCATCCTGTGTACATAAGTGTATGGTTTTGCTATTGATATGTTTTCTGCTTTACCTGCTTCCAGTCACTTCGTTGTTTAATCCATAACACATTCAGCAGATATTTGATTCTCAGAAAGCCAGTGATGATAAGCTCCAGTACCTATGTTATAGAGTAATAGTACCACAAAGCTTTTCTGCTGGAGGGTTAAGAAAGTAAGTTAACAGACCAAAA
>PVJA010036720.1:0-20866 GCA_004027025.1 Myocastor coypus
TTTTTTTTTTTTTTTTTTTTTTTTTTTTTTTTTTTTTTTTTTTTTTTTTTTTTTTTTTTTTTTTTTTTTTTTTTTTCTGTCCCAATTATAGGGACATTTTCTTTGATGCACCAGTTTTTTTAGTGTACTCTGGATATTGCAAATGCCGTCATTCTTCAGAGTGGATTTAGTTGTTTTCCTTCAAAGAATGTCAAGAAATTTCTCTTCCCCAGAAAACCATTAATAGGCTGGTAAACCAGTTTAGCCCCCTCAAACATTTTCTTTATACCTTGTTGATGTGGTCCTTGAATTGTCCTCACTGGAGGGCCACACTACTGAGACTGCTGCTTTCTGACAGATCCCACTTGTCCAGTGAAATTTTCTCCAAGCAAAAATCCAAGAAGAATGTAAGGGTGACCTGTTGTGTATCCTCTCCCTCTCTGATGTACAGTGCCTTGCAAAAGAGTTTTAAGTGTCATGTTCATTTTTATAGTTCTTTACAATGGAAAGGAGATTTTAGTATTCGTTATCACAGCACAGTGAAAACCAGAATGCCTGTACTCTACAGAACTTTTTATTTTATTTTTTTTTTTTTTAAAGAATTAACTTTTTTTTTTTTTTCTTCTTGTTTCAGAACCTTTGTTTGTTTATTTGCTCATTTTTATGGCCGGCTCAGCCCGCCCTGAGGGCAGGGCTGGCACAGCATGTGGTGCTGGGGATCGAACCGCGGTCCCTGAAGCCACCCAAGCTTCCCCAAGCAGGCGCTTTAGACCACTGAGCCATCCCGCCAGGCCGAGAATTAACTTTTTTTTTTTTTTTTTTTTTGTTTTGTCTTTTTGAGACAGGGTCTCACTATACAGTTGAGGCTGGCCTTGAGCTCACTTTTGTAGCCCAGGCTGGTCTCGAACTTGCACTAATCCGCCTGCCTCAGCCTCCCGAGTGCTGGTATTAAAGGCGTGCGCCACCTCGCCCAGCTATTTTTTTAATTTTATTTTTTTCCTGTTTCAGAACTTTGGTTTGTTTGTTTATTTATTTTTATGGCCGGCTTAGCCTGCCCTGAGGGCAGGGCTGGCACAGCATGTGGTGCCGGGCATTGAACCGAGGTCCCTACAGCCACCTGCAGGCGCTTTGGACCACTGAGCCGTCCTGCTGGGCCCCCAGAACTAGTTTTTAATGTCTTATTTTGAAATGATCTTCAACTTACTTAAAAGTTGCAGGGAGTTCCTCAAATGTTAGCACCGTATATGACCACAATGTAATGGTCCAAATGAGAAAATCAAGTCCAATGCAACACAGTTAAGTAAACCATACGCATTCTTTGAGATTTTGTTATGTTTCAGGGCTAATGTCCAGAATTATTCTATTCCAGGCTCCTGGCTGCATGTACCTGCCACATGTCCTTAATCTCCTTACCTCTTTTCTGTCATTCATGTCTTTGACACATCTGAAGAGTACTGGCCAATATAGAGTATTCCTCAGTTTGTCGTGATGGTTATACCTGCAATCCCAGCTACTTGGAAGACTAAGGCAGGAGGGTCTCAATATAAGGTCATCATGGGCAATTTAGCAAGAAGCTGCATCAAAAATTTAAAAAGGAAAGGATTGAGGATGTGGCTCAATGGTAGAGGGTCACACACACACACACACACACACACATACAATTTGGATTTTTATGATGTTTTCTCATGCTAAGATTGAAGTTGTGCATTTTGTTGTCCTGGAAGCAATGTCCTTCTTCAGGGCCTCATATCACGGCATCACTAGATCCTCACTGCTGGCCATGTTATCCTAAATCACTTGATTCTCCGGTCTCTGCTGGTTTCTTTCCCACAAAGTTACTATTGTTTCTGTTTCCGTTCATCAGCTTTCCTTTGCTATGACAAAACACCTGAGAAAGTCAATGTTGCAGGTGAGCGTTTTATTTTGCCTCATGGCTCAGAGGTGTCAGTCTATGGGCAGAGGGCAGCATGGACCTTAGGCCAGAGATGAGGCAGAACAGCATGGCCGAAGGGTGCGGTGGAGCAAAACCACTCGCCTTTGCAGAGAGCAAAGTAAGAGCCAGAGAAGAAACAGCCAGGGACTGGGGGAGTCTTCAGAGTCACACCTCTAAGGTCTATTGGCTTCAGCTGGGCTCTGCCTCCTGTTCCCATCAACCTCCAATAACACTGTCAGATTATGACCTTATTAATGGATTAATCCACTTGATAAAGCCAGAATCCCCATGAGCCACCTGCTTGCCCAAAGGTCCATCATCTGGCAGTCCAACATTCAGTGTGTGAGTTTTAGGGACATTTCAAATCCAAACCACAACAGTGTTGTAACCAGTGGCTGTGTTGGGGCTACTGCCTGAGGCCGTGTGAGTGCCATATTTCTCCTTAACCTGCTGCACTGCTTTTAGCTTCAGTCTGCAGACCTCATCTGCAGCAACTGCTGTGTTGTTCTAGAGGTCAAGTTCCCACTTTCCTAATTCCTTCTTCACTTGCTAACTGAAATTCTTTAATAAGGAAGCGCTGTCCCTCCTTCCCATGTGTTTCCGCCCCGTTTTAAGGTACTCAGTGCATTTTTTTCCCCACTTATGATGAGATAGTCACACAGTGGGGACCGAGCTGGGGACCTGCTGCTATTAGGATGGAGAGCACAGGAGCCTCTTTGCTCTTCTAGGACCCTATGCAACTGCAGAGGAAGCTCCGAGCTGAATCCGGGCTTGAGGTGGCTCTTAAGCCCAGAGTGCTCTGAGTGGACCCAAGTGAGGTAGGGTCTCCACATGCTGCCACCAGAACTTTTGGAAACTTCATAAAAATAAAGAGTAGCCTCAGGCCGGGTGGCTGGTGGCCTCGGCAGGGCATTCCCAGAGACAACAAGGAACCGGTGGCTCTTTCTTCAACTGCCAAATAAAGGCGATCTCAAGCACCACAAAGAGCAGAGCGTGAGTGGCTTCTGCAGTGACTGCATTTCCTTTGAGATGCCTGTCACTGGCACTGGGTGGTAAGAAAACACTTTGTCATGCCCGTCAGCAGCCTTTCTCTGGACCTCGGGTGCCCCAGGGCCTCTCCTCCTCCAAAGGGACCCTGCCCAGCCAGCGCTCATCCATCAAACTCATGGGGAGCTGGCAAATTGCTGTTTTAGAGAGACACTCAAAGGCCAACCACTTCAGCCTGTGTCCTGAAGGTGTCAAAGGCCTGTCCCCAGGGCACGGGCCCCTGCATCAGGAGCCTTTCTCTTGGGGAATAATGTGGAAAGCTTTACTGATCACTAAAGAACTTTCAGACCACCAGCAGCTCCCTGGATCCACAACCCTGCTGCAACCCAGGAATGCCCCAGTGTCCCATGCCACCTGTAGCCCCAAATCCATGTTAACTTCAGACTTAGTCTTGACAGACCCAGCTGGCTGGGCTGCACCTGGCTGCTTACACCTGGCTGGGCACCTGGCCTGGCACCTGTGATGACCTTGCTTGCCTCATCTAGTGCCAGCAATCAGGGCCAGCCAGCCAAGCCCAGCAGCCACATGCTTCCCACATTGGCTCTGACATCCCTGCTGACGGAAGGGGGGCAGCTCTGTCCATTCAGAACCTCCCTGCTCACATGGTCCTCGTGCCCACCCTCAAGGCAGTGTCCTAGCTTCTGGTTTCTTTTTCTTACCGTGTATTAATCGTACATGTCAGTGGCCTTCAATATGGCATTTCTATCCATGCAAACCACACGCACTGATCAAATCCAGTGTCACTTTGCTACCCCAACCTCCAGTGATCACCACTCTATTTCCAGAGGAACATTTTCGTTTCCTCCCATGTGAGAGAATGTGCGACTCTGTCTTCCTGTCTCTGACATGTTTCACTTAATATCATGTCCCCTAGTGCGGCCCATCTTGCTTCAAATGATGCAATTTCATTCTTCAGGGCTAAATAACACTACATCATGTAAATGCAGGGTGCTTTCTTTACCCATTTATCTGCTGCTGGGCACCAAGGCTGAGCTGTCGCGAGTATTGCCGGTCAGGTCTCCCATCCCACACCAACACCCTCTCCTTCCGCTCCTGCCACTGCCCAGTTTGACTGTCAGCAGGGTGCTGGCCATGGTCTCCACTGATTTGTTGTTTGTGTCTGCGCAGCCTGCCTCTGCCTACCAGGCTTAGGTCCTGTCAGGGCGGTCCCCATCCACAGTACTATGCCTGTGGCGTTTGGAGTCTGTCATCTATTGGGCAGGCCTGTTCCACCTGCAAGGGTGCATCTGTCTCTCCTAAGGGCCGGGTCCCTGGCAGGGATGGAGCAGCCATGGACCTCACAAAGCTTCCTCTTTGCTGCAGTGTTCTACCTGGCTCACTGGCCCCCAGGTGTCCTGATTAGGTGCCCTGGCAGCCCTGAGGTCCTGACAGCAGCACTGTCCCGTGGTGGTGCCAGTGCCCGGCTCTCAGGGGATGGCAGCAAGTGCAAGATGACCCTCAAGTCCCACAGAGCCAACCACAGACACAGCCCACTTCCTGCTTAGTATGTGTGGTAGCAAGGGTCCAGAGATTTGTATAAGTTTCCTTTTTTTTTAGATAAGGAGGCTCAGCAAGGTATCTGACTTGTCGTTGGCCACAGAGCAGTGGACACAGGGACAATGGGCCTCAATTCAGCTCACACCTGCTGGTCTCTGTTCCTGGCAGTTGCTCCAAGTCTCCTGCCGGCCACGACCTCAATAAGTCTCACACCTGGTCTGTAGGAAGGCTACGAGTGAGTTCAAGGCTTTTGCACAGAGGTTTGTGCGATATCTTGGGCAGCTCCGGATGCTGTCACATACTGTGCAGGGAGTCACAGGTGAACTCAGTGTATCACGACGTGGGCATCTTCAATAGGGTGGAACTTGTCCTGCCCAGGGGTCCTGCTCCTGTCTCACCCACCTCTACCCATCTTTCCACCCAGGTACATACATAGAAAAGTTCCCTCAACAGCAGTGCATCCAGGCTGGAATTTCTTTCAGGAAAAGTAAAGTTTCGGCTGTGTGAAAGATGGGGGTGGGGGACAACGTGTGGCCTGGCAGCTTCAGGGGTGACCGACCTGCAGCCGTTTGAAGTCCACCGTTATCTGCCGCTGGGCTGTCTGGCTTCTGCTGGGGCATAAACAGGGTGATTGAAGTGGGCGTTGTGTCTTTCCGGCCCACAAAAGCCCCCTCGCTAATTGCCACATCAAATGATCGGGAAGCCCCCAGTGGAGGCCTGCAAATTACCGTGAACACACAGCGCAGCCTGAGGCTGCAGCGCCCCCTCCCCGGCTGCCCGCCCTGGATCTCGTTGCAAGGAGGTGTGCGGAGGTGGGGACTGCTCTGCCTCACTGCCAGCTGGCGCTGCCAGCCTCACCCTTTGTCTCCCACTGCAGAAGGCATGTCCTTTCCCTCTAGCCCTGCCTGGGACACAAGGGGCTGCCAGCCTCCGTACCTCTGAAGAGGCCACTGGAGACATAAAGTGATGCGGTGTTGTACGCACAGTGCCATAGCATCAAAGCCCCGGCTCTTTGGGGCTCTTTGCTGTACTTGAACCCTGATGGGGGTGGCCGGACACCCAGTGGCCCATGCCTTCCACTGTCCTCCTGCACCTGTCCCCAGTTGAGGGCCGTTTGAAGAGAAGTCCTGGTGTAGGCACTGTGCCACTTGAGACTTCCAGGGGGACAGTGCCACTCCTGTTCATCTATGGAAACTGAGATGTAGGAAAGCCAAGGGCCTCACTCAGGATGCACTTCTCATCTGCGCTGTCCTGTGTCCTTTGGGTGTTGGAGAGAGGTTCTTGTCACCCAGCAGTGGCCATGAGCCCTGACTCGGTGTCAGTGGATGATTCAGGAAGTTCACAGCCCCAAAGGTCTTGCTCATGGCAGACCCCATCCCAGTCTCAGGATGCCCTCCTGAGACATCCATTTAGGTAGCTCTGACCGCCCTGGGCTACTTCTCCCATCCTGTGGGCCCCTGCCTCAGTCTCCTCACCAACACTACCTGATAGGGAAAGACACAGTAGCAGGACTGAGTTGAGATGAGAGCTTTTCGAGGAACTGACACCAAGCCAAACTCTGTGAGGGGGATGGAGTACTGACGGGGGCTGGGGGTGGGTGGGTGTGAAGGGGGAGGGGTAGGATCACTCCAAAGCTAAGAGCCAGCATGTGCAAAGGTTTGGTGGCAGCTGAGTGGGGCTTGGGGCTGAGTACAGCAGGTATATCTATGATGGTAGGGATTTTAGTCTCAGAGGGATGAGAAGCCATCACAGGTCTGTTAGCTGCCTGGGACCTGCATCAGGACCAAGTTTCTAAAGAGGTGCTCAGAAGTCCTGTGAGCCTGGCTCTGTCTCTCCCAGACAGATAGCCCCAGCAGATCCAGGGAAGGAGGAGAAACATCAGCAGCAATGTCCCCGGGTCCTGTGGAGCTGGCCCAATGGAGGCTACAGAAATTCTCCCCCTCCTCCTATGTACACAGTGCCACCATAGAGTCCAGGCCACCATGGCACTGGCTTTGCTATGTGGGCTGGCTCCTGATGGGCTGAGCTGACTCCCAACAGGTCGGGCATGGACTCTCCCACAGCAAGGTCACACCAAGTGCTGACCACCGTAGGCTGGCGCATCTGTCCTTCCCTAGCCTCACTGTCTTGGGTAAGCTGAGGACCACAGTACAAGCAACCATTTAAAACCATGTATGTGACGGCTGTCCCCAGTCAACGGGACTGGAGGGGCCCAGGTACCCTGCCTTGGGGCCCTGCTAGGGAGCATGTCAGGCTGGCTCTGAGCACTGCCCAGTGCCTGTCCCTCACTGGCTCTGCGATGTGGCCCAGAGCAACTCTCAGCACTGTCACCCAGATGTATCCCCTTGGGGCACAGAAGAGGCTGGTGGCAGATTCTCCTCTGTAAGTTTGGCCTCTGTGCTTGTGAGCAGAAAGAACAAAGATATCACCAGTTCCCACAGTGCTGCCCTGACCCCCAGAGCCTCCCTAGCTGGTGGAATGGGAGGCAGAGCTCTCTCCTCTTTGTAGATGAAGTAACTGAGGCCTAAAGCAATGAGTGTCTGAGGCTGCGGGGACCCAGCAGGAGGCCCTGCTGTGAAGTCAGAGTGTTCTGTGCCCTCTGAGCACGTGGGTCCCATTGTCCTTGCTGCTTTCTGAAGCTGTTCTGGAGGTCTTCTTTCACCTGTGCCTTTAGTTGAGGGTTACAGTTGTCTCCACGCTCCAGATCAATTCAAACACTGACCCTCTGTGGTCATTTGGACTTTGGGGAAGAGCTAGAAGTCACATGGTGCCAGCCCCAGCAAATGAAGTGGACATGAGGATGCACCGAGAGCTTTATGAGCCCCTGTTTCCATGGGATGCCGCTCAGCAGCAGCACTCGCTGTTTTTGTTTTTTTTTTTGTTTTTTTTTTTTTGTTTGTTTTTTATGACACCTTGTAAGGACGCTAGAAATAAGACTTCCTGAACTGCTTCAGAAAATAGCAGGAATGATGTCATGAATGGATTCGAAGTGACCAGCAATGCTTTGAGGAGGACTGATAATCCTGGGTCTTTTACTGTAATAATAATTTTTGGGGGAAGTCTTTTTGAGACAAGGTCTCATGGTGCAGTTCAGAGTGGCCTTGAGTTCACTTTGTAGCCCAGGCTGGCCTCAAACTCTCAACAATCCTCCTGCCTCAGCCTCCCAAGTATTGGGATTTCAGGTGTGTGCCATCATGCCCAGCTGTAATAAATTTTTTACATTTTAATAGTTACCATATATTTCAATCACACTTCACTTATATTTGTTGGATGGCCTGGGAACAGTTGCTTGGGGCATAAACCCTGGAGTAAAATGGCTCGGTCACATGATCATTCTATATTTAACTTCGTGAGACAGCCAAACTGCTGCTCACAGGAGCCACACCATGCTGCAGCCCACTAGGAACATCCAAGTGTTCCAATTTCTCTGCAGCTTCACCAAGTCCTGTTATTTTCCACTTTTCTTAAAATTATTATTATTACAGCCACCCAGTGGGCACAAAGCAGCATCCATGGTGGTTTGGGTCCACATTTCCCTCTTGAATAATGATGTTGGCCATCTCTTCTGTGCTTGTTGGCTGCTTGTATCTCTTTTTGGTGAGAGATCTGTACAAGTCCCTTCGCTAGTGAAAGAGCACCTCAGAGGGCGGTGGGGTGTGGCTCAGTGACCAAGCGCTTACTTAGCACATACATGGCTTTAGGTTGGATCCCAAATACTGAAAAAGCAGAATGAAAATAAGACAATTCCTTCTGTATTCTGTGTATTTATTAGCAACTGCTCGCAAGAGATCTGCATCATTGGGCCCTGTCCTGGTTCAAAGATAAATAGATGATAGATAGATAGATAGATAGATAGATAGATGGATGGATAGACCCTAATAGAGCATTCTGGGATGTTTCAAATGTGTAGAAGCAAAATACTCAATACCCACAAGCCAAAGCTGGAGAAGTTCACACAGTCGGCACTGCGCACAGCAGTAAATGGTGACAGAAAAACTTCAAAGCCACTGTTAAAGAAACAAGCAGCAAAGCAGAAAACAGAGAGGTAAAGCTCAGCTTGTCAGCACACAGAGGAGATGGAATGGAGTGAGAAATGCCCAATCCAAAAACACACAGAGAAGAAGAAAGAAGGGAAGGATAGAAAACAAACCATAGGACCAGTGCCGTGGTGCACGCCTGAAATCCCAGCACTCTGGAGGCTGAAGCAGGAGGTCACCATGAGTTTGAGGCCGGCCTGCACTGCACAGTGAGACCCTGTCTCAACTTCTGCACCCCTAGGCCAGGAAGTACGGGGAGCAGGACCAAGCTGACCACATCGAGGTGAAGAGCAGAAATGACCAGGCTTTGTGGCAAAAGAAGAGCAACTGCATCTGGTCTACAGTTGACAGACACTGTTTGAATATGAAGGTGGAGAAACAAAAACACAAGAGTTGGCTGCTCCATGCCACGTCCAGTCTTCCTGGACCCATGAAGTCCATCTGGACCCTGACCTCTGTCGCAGGACAGTTTCAAATGTGCTTACCAGTCCACCAGAGCCTGACTATAAAACTGTACAGGTAGGGGATTTCAGGGCAATGGAATTATTCTGTGTGATCCTGGATGCAACATGACATGTTGGACAATGCCCATAGCACTGCGTAACCTCAAGAGCAAGACCTGCTGTACATCCGGGGCTTCAGATGATAGCAACACCCCATCTATAGCCACAGGTGTGCCTTAACACCCCATGGCCAGCACTAGGTAGAGGGAGCCCTGTGTGACACTTACTGGTCAAGTCCTTAACCTTAAAGCTACTGCAATAGTCCTCGGATTATTTATAAAGTCAGCCAACCCAGAAGAGATAGTGTAAAGCGAATAAGAACCAGATGGAGGGACAGCTTGCTCGGGAGGCATGTGGACAGCCAGGTGGGGAGCTCCGCTTCTTGCAACCTCAAGGATGGAGCTGCCAGGTCGTGATTCTCAGCCAAGTTCACCTTGGGCCACCCCATGGGCCTCCACACTTATCACTTAATGGCATTAATTATCCCAGCTCCTCCCATTCACAAGTAGCTTATCAACAAACAGCTCACCCACACATGCTCACATGCCGCTGCAGTACCTGATAACACTGCCTTCCAGCCTCAGTTTCGCTTCAGGTCAGATGCTCCTCCGGCTGGTCAGTCACACCAGCATGAGATACACAGCAGTTGGGACAGATGGGGTATGGGGAGACATAGGGCAGGAAGCAGGAGGCAGGGGCTAGAGCTGATGCTCTGTGAGTCTGGGCATCTGAGACTGTGAGTCTCAGCCTCAGTGTGTTGCTTTTGGACAGTGGTTCCCAGCCACAGGGTTAAGGAGGGAAGAGTGTGGACAGAACTTAGTGATAACCTAGGCCAGCTTGACAGCTCAAGCACCTTGGCTGGGGGCCTGTGGACACAGGGAGTGGAGAGCCTCAGAGTCCGCAGAAGGTTGGCTCCTGTACTAGCTGCTTGAGTCACCTGGGGCCACCCAACCAAGAACAATGGATGCAACAGGGTGAAGAGAATCTAAGCGCAGGCTATTAACCTCTGGGGCCTGGAAGCCCCAGATGCAGGTGTCACAGGGCTGGTCCCTCCTGAGGCCTTGATTGGCTCACAGGTGCTGCCTTTTCCCTGGGTCCTCAGCTGGGTGTCCTCATCCAGTGCCTCCATTTCTTCTAGGGATAAAGCATGGGACGTCAGGGCCCACACTTGAGATCTCCCTTTGCCTTCATTATCTTTTAGTCACATTCGGACAGAGCTGGGGCTTAGAGCTTCAATAGATGAAGTCTGAAGGATACAGCTCAGGCTGTGACATCGCTGCACTTCTAAAATATGCCCTTCCAGAAAAGAGGATGCAGGGAGCAGCTGAGACATGATCTCCAGGGTCCACCCTGCCATGTAGCCCTGATGGCTCTTGGCTCCAGTGCTGCCATCTGCAGAATGGGTCTCCCTGGGCTTCCAAGGCAGTGCCCCTGACAGGGACAGTGAGCAGCTGCCAGAAGCCATGTAGTATGAACTGGCATGTGGGAAGCAGCCCAGAGAGGGACCTCTCCCCTTGGTGAAAATTCAGAAACAGAGCAGGAGAGGTCTAGCGAGGGCCACCAGGCCTCCCACAAACTCACCAAGGCCTGCGGCTGTGTGCCAGACTACACCGCACACTTTTATAGCATGAACTGCTGAGCCCTGAGCCTGGGAGAGCCGCTGTGGTCCTGCAGCTAAGCCAGCAGCCGGGAAGTGGCAGGATAGGGCTGGCCTGACTTGTGGCAGGGGGTTTGGCAGCACAGCCCGGAGGGGAGGGAGGTGACCCTAGTAGTGGCCCTGGGGATAGGTCCTCCCAGCTCCTGGGGCAATTCAGGTACAGGCACAGGTGCTCAAGGCGGTACCCATGGAGATGCCGGGATGGAGCCTTTGTGTGCATTTGTTTGGGTTGTTTCTTTGCTACAAAGGACCCACCAGCCAAACCAGTTATTTTCCCAGACTGCAGGGACCTTTATCTCCTTAGCCACTGTCTCCCTGCAGCCAGGAGGGGCTTTTGTCCTGCAGAGGGCCCTGGCTGCTTTGCTACCAGCCAGTGGGAAAAAAAAACAAAAAAAAAAAACAAAAAAAAAACTTATTTTAGGAAGAGGGGAAACCACCTACCACTTAGCAAAGAATCTGGGCTAATTGTGAGGCCAGTCTCAGTTTCTTTATTTAGCTATTTATTAAACTGCCTCAAACTGGAATTAATGGCCGAGTCGGCCCCTCGGCTCCTCATGCTCTGGTTCTGGGGGCAGCCACAGCAATTTCGGCCTGATTAAAGGCTCCGCCAGCCAACCCACCTCCTCCCTCGAACACACAGCTCGAAGCTCCAGGCTCAGGAATGTGCAGCCGCGGCTCACTGCATGGAGGAGGCTCATGTGCCCCAAGATCGTGGGCTCCCACCACAGCACAATGCTTCTGAACCTCGGGGCTCTGTCTTCAGACACTGAGCAGTCCCAGCCCTGGCTCTAGCTCCTGCCCGGAGAGCCCTTCTGACCAGGACGTGCAGCTTATTTTGTAGTTTGAGTGACCAGTTTATTTTTCGTGTTTATTTTCCTGCCTACCTAGATGTAAGGCTCCAGAAGCAGAGGCCATCCCCTCCCAGTACATCGCAAATCTCCAAGTTCTAGAGCATACCTGGAGGCGTCCAAGCATCAGCCCAGGGCCGCTCACTCCTGCCTGAGACAAGGAGGCTCCAGAGGGAAGTCCCAGGCAGACCCAAGCCAGGAGCCACTTCTGGGCCTTGCCAGAGAACTGCTGGGAGACTGAAGCGGAACAGAGCAGTGGGGAGGTCCCAATTCCAGCCTTGCATCAGGGATGACCTTGGACCTGGCTGAAGGCTGGAGAGGAACAGGAGGGAGTCAGTTGCAGCTGTCCTTGGGGAGCCCTGCAGGGCAGGCCATGCTGTGACCCACACATTTGCACAAGAGCCAGGCCTCTTGCCTCTCGCTGCACAACCGTGGGGTGATGAGAAGATAAGAAGGTAATGGACATTGCTCACTGCTGCAGGAATGTGCAGCGGTGCCTCTGCTGTGAAAAAGAGTCTCACAGCTCCTCAAAAAGTGATGCAGAGAGACCTTGGGACCAACATTTAGCATTTCCCTCCTAGCTGTAAGGACATCTGTACACAAGGGCTCCTGGCAGCCTTCTTCATAGTAGCCCAAACCAGAGAAGGCTGCAGTGTCCACTAGCTGGTAAAAGGACAAAGTATGGTCATCTATACAGTAGATACAGTAGAGTATTACTCAGCCATGAAAAAGAGCAAGACCCTGGCATACACTACAGTATGATGGTCCTCTGTGACATAATGCTGAGCGAAAGAAGCCAGCCATGAAACACCACCACCCGCACAATCCCCTTCATACGACGTGTCTGGGATAGGCACTTCAACACAGAAGTTGTGTGGATCAGTGGCTGCTCAGACCAGGGAAGGATCAGAGGCCAGAGAGGTGACAATGAAAAGATTCTCTTTCTCTCTTTTCCTTTTGTGGTACTAGAAATGGAACCTAGGGCCTTCACGATGAGCTACATTCTCAGCCTTTCTAAAAATCTGTTTTATTATTTATTTATTTTTCTTCTAAAAATCTTTGAATTTTGAGATGGTCTCACTAAGTTGCTAAATTCCCCAGGCCAGGCTCGAACTCGTGATCCTCCTGCCTTGGCTCTCCAGGGTGCTGGGATGACAGGTGTGTGCCACCATGTCTGGGGAAAGGATTTCCTTTTGGAGAAATAAAAGTGTTCTAAAATTGTGGTGATGGTTACACAAGTTCATATATGCTTAAAAGAATAAAAAACAGTGAATTATGCATTTTAAGGTGGCAAGTTATATGGTATGTGAACTATAGCTAATGAAACTGTTAGAGAGAAAGCCTGGCATGATGGCACACACCTGTAATCCCAGCACTAGGGAGGCTGAGGTAGGAGGATCAGTGTGAGTTCAAGGCCAGCCTGGGCTACAAAATGAGCTCACTGCTAGTCTGAGCTGCATAGGGAAACACTGCCTCCAAAAACAGAGAGAGAGAGAGAGAGAGAGAGAGAGGATTCACATTCATGGGCCCTACCTGCTCTGGGGAAATGCTTCCCCTTCCTCTCTAAGCCACGCTGAAATGGTTCCCAAAGTTTGGTGCTCAGAGCCTATGGGTAGCCGAAGGGAGGCACAGTGGCAGAGCGGCACCACAAGCACTATGCAAAGGTGAAACTACCTTGCTTAAAGAGGTGAGGGGCTGTGAGAAGTCAAGACAGAGTTGGCCTGAAGCCCCACTGGGTGGGCTCAGGCACCTCAGTTCTGGCTGGGCCTTCTAGACTTCTAACTCTGTTGCCAAATGGGTGAGAGAATCGCCATGCTTACACCAGGACCTGTGCGCTTCTCCTGGGTGTTATCACACACCAAGAAAGCGAAAGCTAAAACCAAGCCCAGAGGGCCACCAGTGGGGGCCATCAGCTGCTCCTTCCCTGGCCAGCCGGGAGCCTGGCTCTCTACTGCTTTGTAACGGTCCTGGCTCTCACTGTACTGAGGCAGGCACCCACACAAGAGCCTTCTGCAGACCAAAAGTGTCACCACAGCGCCCAGGGACAGGGAAAGGTCCCTGCAGCCAGTGGCTGCTTCAGCCTAGATAGGCTCTCTTAGCCTCCGGAGCTCCGAACATCAGAGGGGGCAGATCTGATATGTGGAATGAGGGTTACTGTGCCCCAGAGGTCCACCTCTGCTCCCTGCTAGCAGTGCCTGCCCAACCTCTCCTGGCCAGAAGGACTTTGCAGATGTGCTGACCTTGAGATGACCTTTGTGGGTGTGTCGACTTCACAGACCTCCAGATAGGAGAAGGTCCCAAATTACCTGGAGGGCCCATGTGATCACAGAGGTCCTTATAGGAAGGAAGTGGGACCGGAGAGAGATGTGACCGCAGGAGCAAAGATGGGAGCAATGCAGTGGCCCCAGCCTGGGGGCACAGCCGCTTCCGGCAGCTAGAAAGGCAGGACGTGGGCTGTCCTGGGTATCCTGGAGAACCAGTCCTGCCTACACTCTGACCTCAGACAGTAAGGGAAGACATTTGTGTCATTGTGAGTTGGTACATTTGTGTCTGTTTGTTACAACAGCCACAGGGACCTCAGGCCAGGCTGTTTGCATCTGCCACCGAAGCCCCAGCTACACCCAGGGCTCTGTCCTCTGCCCCAGGGCTCTGCCAGAAGAACCATGGGGTTGCAAGGTTCACTGAGTTCATCTCACTGCAGTCCCTGCTACCACAGCCCAGAGTATGACTTTGAGGAGAGGTATGGCACGAATACCCCACTTGGACCTGTCTGAGCTCAGCAGGGTACAGCCAGTGTCCCAAAGGTGGTGGAGCAGGACAGCTACAAATATCCTAACCCATGCCGGGCGTGGTGGCTCACGCCTGTAATCCCAGCACTCAGGAGGCTGAGGCAGGAGGATCGGTGCGAGTTCGAGACCAGCCTGGGCTACAAAAGTGAGCTCAAGGCCAGCCTGAACTGCATAGTGAGACCCTGCCTCAAAAAGACAAAAAAAAAAAAAAAAAAAAAAAAAAATCCCAACCTATCTTCAAGACACCTAGGGGCTGAGGGACATCCGTCAGGAAGATCCAGGACTCCTACCTGGAAAGGTGATAGTTGATCTGATGGGGGGGGCAGGGAGGTCCAAGCATGATATGGGAGGTGGCAGAGCAAGGCCCTGAATGACAGAGAGGGATAGGGAGAGGTCATAGCTCAGGGGCAGCCAGGGGCCTAAGCTGAAAGCCCAGGCCTTGGTGTGCCATCTGTTTTGGGGAGACTGCTCTGGATACCCCATAAGACCAGTGTCAGTAGGTTGCCACAGGCACTGGAAAGGTGACACCCCCACCTCCAAGCCCTGTCCTAGGCCTGCATCCCGGATGCAGCCTCTGGAGGACTCCTGCCTGCTTCTGGTGGGGGTGGGGACCTGCAGAGGGAGAGCCCCACAGCAGTTCCAAAAGGTGCCAATTCTGCTGGCTCCAGCTTCCCAGGGCCAGGACCCCAGTGCCCCGCCTACCCTGCCCCATCATAAACCCATTTCGGCTCCTCGGCCTGTTCACTGACCTGCAACCAGGTGTGAATTGGTCCCAGCCAGGAACAAAATGGCTTTGATGAGCCAAATGGCAGGGCTTGGGGCGTTGGAATACCCCCCAGCCACCCGGGCACAGTGTCCTGCCGAGAACCAAGCCGAGGAGGAGCCGGCCAAGAAGGAGCAGGGAGTGCTTCCTTTACAAGCCCTGCTCCAGGGCTGACCCACTGAGCCCTTCTGTGGGAGATGTTCCTACTCTTAACCTGGCCTCTTACTACAGTAAGAAGGCAGCCCAGGGCCTGACGTCTCCTGGACACTGAGATAGGGATCTGAACTTCTCTGAAGGAAGAGGGACAGCTTCTCAGAGGAAGGAAACTTTTTTTGTCTTATTTTGTTTGTTTGTTTATTTGTTTTTAAACAAAGGACCTCTGGGGGTGCAGGCTCAGCAGCACTCATCTAACATGCACAAGGCCCTGAGGGAGTTGAATCCCCCTTACCACCCACCCGCATTGTCCTTCAAGGCCATTCTGTGAGGCTTAGTAAAGGAAGGCACTGAGGATGCCCAGCTCTGCTTGAGGTAGCTACCTGTGCTTGAGGAGGCAGTGGGTGCACCTGAGAAAGGCTTTGGGGCTGCTCCTCCACTCTAGCCCCATGGGAGCCTCTCAAGCCCTGTGGGGACAGAAGGCAGGTCTGCAGCCAAGTGTCCTTGTGAGCTGCCCTTGGTCTGTCCCTAGAGTCTTGGCCTGACACTCTGACCTTGAGGATTCCACCCCATTTGTCCTGCTTACTGTGCCCCTCCTGGGTATGGGATGCTCCAGAGTAAGGTGCCAGAGCCCCAGAGCCCCTTAAGACCCACTCAACCACCAAGAGTGCCCCGAAGGAACTCAGCTTCCCAGGCAGATGCTGGCTCCTAAGTCAGGGAGGACTGCCAGAGGAGTCACCGTGATCACACGCATGCCGTGCTGGGTGGCCTGTCCACCCACATGCTAACATATGCTTTGTCCAGTTAGCCACGTTTCCTGCAGCAGGCCTTCCAGGACAGAGCCCTAAAGGCCCCAGGGGCAAGAGGAAATGGTGCTTACCCCCAGCCTTGCTTCTGTGGCTGGATCCACCCTGTATAGGCTAGTGGTACAGGGATCTGGAAGCCACCCTGGCTTGCTGAGCAACGGGACACCTAGGTCTGGGTGACACAGTAGGCAGTACTGGTCTGAGGCTGTTCTTTACCTCTCCCAGAGGGCTTTGGAGCCCAACAGCCAGACTACTTATACTGACAAACAGGGACACTGGGAAGACCCTGAACTGGCCTCGGAGCCCTGCTATTTGTCCAGCCCTGCTCCTGCCGCTCCCCGTGGCCTACTCTCATTCCCCCTTGCTGAGTCCTCATTGCCCCCAGGCATCGCAGAGTCTTGCAATACCTGCCTGAACCCCAGGGGTGACTTTGGGCTGAGCAAGCCCAAGGCTACAATAGCCACCTGCATACTGTAGGTGTTGTGATACTACCTCCATTGATGTGGTCAACAGCACAGAGCTCCCAGGATGCACTCAGCAGCAGCCTTCCTTCACTGGTATCAGCAGGAGAGAGGAGAGGATCCCAGTGCTCCCAGGAAGGGATAACTGGCTAAAAGACCTGTGGAGAAGGAGACTCAGTAGGGACAGAAGGAATCAGGGACAACTTGACTGAAAGATGAGTGACATTTCAATATATCCCTGGACAGTCCAGGGCTGCAGGTTAGAGACCAGATTGCCCAGGGGTGGCACCTGCAGGATTTTGACATTCCCAGAGATATCTGGGCCTTTGTAATGGCAAGATCAGACGAGTATCTTGGAAATATTAGCAAGGAATTGGTCAATGGGAAAATGCAATAGGAGAACCTGAGAGAGCCCTGGTATGAACGCTACTGGAGAGCGCCCTCTAAATGCTCCCTTGAGGCTCCAGACAGATTGAATTTGACCCGGAGAGACCTGCAGGACACTGGAGACACCTCTGACCTCCACTAGGTGAATCAGCCCTCCCCTTTCTACTCTAAAACTTCAATGCAAAGAATCCCTGCCTCCACTGTCTCGGATGCACAAATTAGACCTGGAAACCACCGATGAGGCCCCTCCTGCCGGATCATTAGCAGGCCTCCACCCCTAGCTCGTAGCATGCTTGGGGCTTTGGGGGCCAGCAGCCCCTCCCGGAGGAGGCGCCCCCACCCCCACAGCCACCCTGCACCAGCCGCTCAGCTCTAGTCTTCTCAGCACTCCCTCCCGGGTGTCCATTCTTTGACCAAATGTTTTTGATTTTGCAGGAAGTCGAGCAAGGGGCTAATCTGAGTTTAATTTTTGAAGCAAGGCCTTTGATTTAATACTTATTCATTTAAGTAATTAATGCCTCTGAGTCCAGAGTCAGAATACATCTCAGTTTAGCTTGTCTCTCTCCTTATAGGCAAAGACAGACCTCACAGCACTCAGTACAAACCATTAATTTATACCAACTGGGACATTCCAAGGGCCCTGAATGTTACCCAGGATGGCTCTGCAGAGTTCTCCATCATAGCTGATGAAATCGCCTTGTAATTCATTCCCACTCCCAAGGCCTGGGAACTCAGGTGCCCACCTGTCTAGCAAGGATTTCGCTCACCATCCCGGTCCTCTAGTGGATATAGAACGTTCTGAGTTTTGGGACATTTCTCCTTTTATTCTGGGGTTTAAGACGTTTCTTTGAAGCTGGACTTCATTCATTCAGCATTTTGCAGGCACTGTCCACCGAGCACATTAGGGCCTACAAGATAGCTCAGCAGTCTAAAGTGCCTGCTTAGGCAAGCTCAGGCAAGCGCAGAGACCAAGGTTCAATTCCCAGCACCACATGCTGCACCAGCCCAGTCTACAGGGCAGGCTGAGCTGGCCAGAGTCTAGGTATGGTGGCACATACCTGTAATCCCAGCACTGAGGAGGCTGAAAATAGGATCACCATGAGTCTGACCTGTGTAGTGAGACCCTATACCAAACACATTAAAAAAAAAAAGGTAGATCATCCTACAGGAACAACTCTGGTCTCAAAAGAGAACACACACAGACATAAGGTCTGCAGCAGCGCACAATACCTGAGCCCAGATGAAGAAAGCACTTCAGGGTGGGGACAGTCAGGGCTCACAGGGTGTCAGAGAAGACGCCATGGGCTTGGAGGGTAGGGAGGTGGAAAGTGGCCAGGAGGGCGGGTGTGGAAGATGAGGCAGCCTCAGGCCACCTGGGGAGGCCATATTGGGAGAGACTCTGGGGGATTTTTTAGGCCAGTCCTGTGGGAAGCTCTGTTTCTTCCCTTCTCTTTCTCCTTCTTCTTCTCCTCCTCCTCCTCCTCCTTCTCCTCTTCTTTTTCCTCCCCCTCCTGCTTTTTAGTAAAGCACAGGATGAATTTGTCCCTCTGTATGTCACCTGGAGCCCATGCCCACAGGCACGCCTCTCTAATCAGTTTACATCCTGGGCTCAGCAGGGGGCACGACTCTGCATCCTAGAGCCCTGGGTTTGAGCCCCATGTGCTGCCCCCATACAGGGGCAGCAGTGACTGTAGCTCTTATTCCTCAAGGGAGAACCTGGGTCCTGGAGACAAGGCTGCCTCTGGGCAGGTGTGTGCCCTGTGGGATTCCTTCAGGGACTCCACTGGCTGACTGTATCTTGCCCGGCACTTTCAGAGTTTGTTCAGAGGCTAATGTCATTATTTGATCAAATTGGACTTAAATATTCAGAGGAAAAAGGAGGGAACAGAGGGTCACCCCACTGTCTCACCCTCACCTGGGTCCACACTGAGACAGAGCCAAGGACACTTTTGCAAGGGAGAAGAGAGCTGCCTGGTCATGCAGATGCAGTGGTCCCCTCAGTGGGCTGCTGAGACAGGACAGAGGGGGCAGAGGGGCAGATGCCGGGCAGGGCTGGGAGTTGGGCAGGCCTTTCTGGTTGTTGATGTCAAAGAACATCAGGCCTGCAGGTGTTGCAGCAAAGAGGGCATTTGTGTCCTTGGTGGCTCTCGTGGAACATGGGGGTCCTTTCTCCCAGACATGGGACACAAAAGAGGGACCGTGAGGGGGTATGAGCATGCGGGGACCCTAAGTGTTCCTTCCACCCCCTGTGCAGAAGGCCTGATGGCTGGCTTGGGGACTTCCAGGATCCAATCAGGCTTCTCCCTGGGGCCCCTGGAGCCCCAAGGCCAGGATTTTAATCTCATTTGGCCTCTGTAGCACAAGTCTCAGTTTGCAGAGAGCACATGAAAGTGTTTGCAGAATGACTAAATGTGCAACCTCTTGGAGGTGGGGCACTGCTGGCCACTGCTGCCAGGCAGCTGTTGTGCACCTCAGGCTCTCACTTGAGGCTCCACATGGAGCCTGAGGCACGTCCCCGCCATGGGGGTGATCGCAGTGTGGGCCTGAAGCTCTATCCAGAACCTCTAAGAGGATTCTGCAGCCCCCAAAGGACCTGGGACGTCACCCAGCCCTTGACTTCTTGCTCGCAGGTTTGTAAATGATTTGCACACTGATGGCCCCTTGCTGGAGACCCCAGGGTGCAGAAGCACTGGGGGTCAGGAGGGCTTCCTGGAGGAAGGCCCCGGGGCACTGCAGCCAGCTCCAGCCTGGGTCCAGAGCGTGTGCTCCTGTGTTGGCATAGTCCAAATGACAGCGCCTGACCCAAATGCACTCAGACTGAGGTGACCATTTGTTCCTCTCAGGCTCAGAACCTGCCCTGGATGTTGGCTCTGCCACTTCTGAGCCGGTCACTTGGAATGGGTCACAAAATCTCTCCAAGCCTTGGTTCGTTCAACACGAAGTGGGCAGACCTTGGACCCTGCCTCCGGTGCCGTGGGAAGAACTGAGCCACACTCAGAGAGGCTCCGACCTGGACCAGGCTGATCCAAGCCGACCTGAGGTACCCAGCCCTGGCCAGTCACCAGGCAGCTTCCTACATTCGGGGATCCCAAGCCCAAGTCAGGGACCCAGCAGACACTATGAGAACTGAGCCCCAAGGACTCCACCTGGAGAGGATGAAGGGTGAGGCAGCAGACAGAGGGTGCTGTGCAAGGGTGGCCCACAAACACCACTGGGTGCCTGGCACCCAGCAGAGGCACCATCAGACCTGGGCCTCATCACCGTGTCCTCCTGGGCACTGGCCTCTGAGTAGAGACTAGAAGAGCAAACAGCATCAGCTGGGAGAGAGCTGGGCCAGCGCAGCTAAGGACTGTAGTCAGGTGTCACCGCTCCTGCCCTGTAGCTGCAGGCAGACAGCCACTTCTGCACACCATGGAGTACACGCCCGCACACAGGCAGAGAGACATGCACATGTGTGCACTGGGCACAGAGACACGCGCAGGCAGGCAGGCCCTGCACTTGCCACATCCTCGTGCATGCAGGAGCACACTGACTGGCACACACCGTGCACCTGGGGCCCTGCCTTTGATGCAAGGTCGTGAGTTCCAACCTTGGTCCCACAAAAAAAAAAAAAAAAAAAAAACCAAAAAACTCAAAAACAAAAAGCCAAACAAAACCCCACAAACAGTGCCATCTTGTGGTGGCTAGGGGCCACGCTGGGCCAGAAGCCCTCTTCTAGAGAAAGGGAGTCAGTCCCCTCTTGAGCAGAACAGAACTGCTCTGAGGAAGGGCAGGGGCTGACGCTGTAACACCAGCTATGTCCCACATAGCACTGGGAAGCCCTGGGCCACACTCTTACCTGCGAGCACGCAGGGTGCCACAGACCACTATCCCTTCTCTCTGCTGCATGTGGGCTGGCCTCAAGTCCCCTGGGGTGCCTCTTCCTGCCCTCCCTGGGCTTTTTTTTTTTTTTTTTTTGCCTCATTCCTAAAATATCACCATTCCAGCTCCTGCCTGTGTCTGGGGC
>PVJA010036721.1:0-20896 GCA_004027025.1 Myocastor coypus
AGGAGGAGGAGGAGGAGGAGGAGGAGGAGGAGGCCAGGGAGGAGGAGGGGCAGGGGCAGGATCAGGAAGGAGTAGGAGCAGCCAGGGAGACAGCTCAGTAGAATAAGCATTTGTCCGGCAAGCTCAGGGTCCTGAATTCAACCCCCAGTACTGAAAAACAAAACAAAAAAAAATCCTTCTTAATGTTTTAAAAAAATAGTAAGATACACAGCAAAGGTTGGGTGTGTGGCACACACCTATTCCCAGTATTCGGAAGGCAGAGACAGGAGGATTGATGTGAATTGGATGCCAGCCTGGGCTACATGGAGAGTCCAAGTAGTGTAGTGTGAAGCCAGCCCATGCTACATAGCCAGACCCTACCTCCAAAAAAAGAAAGAAGAAAAGGAAGGAAGGAAGGAAGGAAGGAAGGAAGGAAGGATGGAAGGAAGAGAGAGAGAGAGAGAGAGAAAGAAAGAAAGAAAGAAAGAAAGAAAGAAAGAAAGAAAGAAAGAAAGAAAGAAAGAAAAAGGGAAAAGGCAAAGGAAAATGAGGGTAATGGGCTGGCAAGATAGCTCAGCAGACTAAGTACCTGCTTTGGCAAATGTGGGGACTGGGGTTCAATCCCTGGTACCACATGCTGTGTCAACCCCAGCCCCGGTTCATGCTGAGTTAGTGAAGGAGTCCCAGCAAGGTGGTACACATCTGTAATCCCAGCACTGGGGAGGCTGAAAACAGGAGAATCACTATGAGTCCGAGCTGCATAGTGAGACCCTGTGCCAAATACATAAAAGTGAAGAAAAGAAATCATTTAGAAAATGAGGGTAAGAAAAAGCCGGGCGTGGTGGCGCACGCCTGTAATCCCAGCACTCGGGAGGCTGGGGCAGGAGAATTGGTGCGAGTTCGAGACCAGCCGGGGCTACAAAAGTGAGCTCAAGGCCAGCCTGAACTGCACAGCGAGACCCTGTCTCAAAAAAGACAAAAAAAAAAAAAAAAAAGAAAAAAAGAAAATGAGGGTAAGAGAGCAAAGAAGATAGAAAGTGATCTGTTTGATAACATAGGATAAACCAGGCATGGTGGCACGTGCCTGCAATCCCAGCACTTGGGAGGCTGAGACAGGAGGATTGGTGTGAATTTGAGACCAGCCTAGGCTACAAAACTGAGCTCAAGACCAGCCTGAACTGCATAGTAAGGCCCTGTCTCAAAAAGACAAAAATAAAATAAAATAAAATAAAAATAACACAGGATATAAACAACACACAGGATAGAAAATTAAGACTCTATGTGTCTGTATGGGTACTAAGCAGCTTAGGTAACTTTTTGTTTTTAGCCCATGGTGACATGTGTGGGGCTCTGTTAGTGCGACAGGCAAGCTGGTGGCCAAGTGCATCACTGTCCCAGAGGGTAGGCATGGTGATAGGTGAGGACAGTGAGTCACACACTTCTCTCCACTGGACTCTAAGAACTTGATCTCTGGGAAAGCAACTCACAGGTATGTGAGGGCAGGCAGGGAATAAAAGACCCGGGGACCATGGTGGCACAACCTCTAATCATCCTAATTTCCCCAGAGGATCTTGCCCAGGCCCATAGTTACATCATCTTCAGGCAGGAAGACTGCCGCTTCCCTGAGGTCTGGTGTCACACGGCCAGTGCACTTGGACTCCCCATGTTAATCTGCCCCATTGGTGCCTCTTGCAGGTGTCCACACACAGTATGTGGCACCACCTTCCAAGCCAAAATCTTAGGTGCTGTCCTGGATTCCTCTCTGTGGTTCATCTCCTGCAATTAATCCATCAGCGAGATTAAATAAACTGCGCTTCTCCTCCTGGCCTGTAGCTCTGCCCCTCTGACCACACCTCATATCTTGCCTCTTTGCACAATGTTTCCGTCTGTTCTCTAGATAGGTCATCGTAATGCCCAGCTCAGGGCTTTAGCATGTGCGTGGCGGGCTGCCTCTTGTTTTTTAGGGTACCTATCAGACATTTGCTTCTCAGGAGAGTGTTGGGGGAGGGAACGGAACCCAAGACCTGGCACATGCTGGACAAGCACTATCGCTATATCCCCAACCCTATTTATTTATTTAGAGTCGGTCTCACCCAGGCTGGCCATAAACTTGCAATGCTCTGGCCTCAGCCTCCTAAGTAGCTGAATTACAAACGAATATCACTACATCTGTGATGTCCTTCTTCCTCTTGTTGATTATAAAGTTTTTCTTTAAGTTATCTTTAATCTCAAGGTATAGTGCTGTGTGCCCATAATCTCAGCACTCTGGAGGCTGAAGCAAGAGGGTTGCTGTGAGTTTCAGGCCAGCCTGGGCTACATAGTGAATTCAAAACCATCCAATGTGCTTTGCTAGGTTTCTAGCAATGTCATAAGATAGTAAGAAAGCCAAATATTCCAAAATATTGGGCCAGGGAATATAGCTCAGTGCCAAAAGTACCTGCCTGGCAAGCACAAAGTTCTGATTTCAATCCCTGGTACTACCAAAAAAAAAAGGGGGGGCGTGGCAGGATGGCTCAGTGGTCTAAAGCCCCTGCTTAGGAAAGCTTAGGCAGCTACAGGGACTGTGGTTTGATCCCTGGCACCACATGCTGCACCAGCCCTGCCCTCAGGGCAGGCTGAGCTGGCCATAAAAATAAATAAACAAACAAAAGTTCTGAAACAAAAAAATTAAATTAAATAAATAAAAATTCTTAAAAAAGAAATAGAAATGTTGAATAATTTGTCAAAGATCATTGAGTTAGTCCATGGTGGCCTGAAACTGAGTCCAGGTTCTTTTGACTTTAATTCCAAGATTCTTTTTGCTAGAGGTTACAAACACTCTGGAGATAAGTGGTAAGACTGAGTGGGATATACATGCCATGGGCTCTTGGATGACAGGAGAAGGAAATGATGACACATGGTGGAAAAGACTGCTGCTCCTCTCTCCCGCAGGTGTTCCTGGAGAAGTATGGGTACCTCAGTGACCAAGTCTCCAAAGCTCCCACCTCCGCACAGTGGAGCAATGCCATCAGGTAGGATGGAGGGATGTGGAGACCCTGCTGGTGCAAGGTACAAGGCTCTAGCTTCCCTCTCCTGGAAGGCTACAGGTGGCCGTGTCTAGGAAGATGGTCCTCCCGCTTCCACTGTCCCTCCTTTTGCGGTCCTGTATCTCTGTTCTTCCTGACAGAGAGTTCCAGTGGGTTTCTCAGCTGCCCGTCAGTGGCGTCCTAGACCATGCCACCCTTCAGCAGATGACACGACCCCGCTGCGGGGTCGCAGACACCAACAGTCATGCAACCTGGACAGAGCGGGTCAGTGCTTTGTTTGCTGGACGCCGGGCCAAGATGAGGCGCAGGAAACGCTTCACAATGCAAGGTGAGCACTGCAGAAACCCAGCTGGGCCAATAAGACCGCTTAACTCAAAGACCGTGACTGTAAATACAGACATTTAAATCAAAGTCTGCTTATGCTGATGAATTTTCATTGTACACGTATTTTTCTGGATGGAGCCCATTTAATTCATGGACCAATTTTCTACACAGGGCCATTAAATGACTGCCAACCCTTTTCATTTATATTTTACTGAAGTTATTTTCACCAGAATCAATTATTTTTATAACAATTATTCAACGTGGGGTTCATTAATAGGTTTCATCTTGTTCACAGAACATTTTAATAGCTTTATTGAGATGAATGCACATACTAGACAATTTACCTTTTTTTTCTTTTTTCTTTTTTTTTTTTTGATGTATTTGGTACAGGATCTCACTACGCAGCTCAGACTCGTAGTGAACCTCCTGTTTTCAGCTGACCCAGTGCTGGAATCACATGCTTGTGCTAACACATCTGGACTCTGCCTGTGGTCCACTTAGCGTATCCGTGGGGAGGGGGAGGGGCTGGGTGGGGGAAGTGGCACAGCATGTGGTGCTAGGGATTGAACCCCCATTGCTGAGTTTGCCCAAGCAAGCATTTAGTCTGCTAAGCTATCTTCCTGGCCCAGAATTGGCCCACTTAAAAGTGTTCAATCCTGGGGGCCGGTGAGATAACTCAGTGGTCTAAAGTACCTGCTTAGGGAAGTTTGGGCAAGCTTAGGCAAGCGCAGGGACCAACTTTGGTTGATCCCCAGCAGCACATGCCTTGCCCCACCCCCAGGTCGAGCTGAGCCAGCCACAGGAATAATAAAAAAGAAAAGAGTTCAAGGCAGTGGTGTTTAGTCTATTTGCAGATTGCGCAACCATTGCCACAATCTAATTCCTGAACATTGTCATTCCTCCTAAAAGCAATCCCTTATCCATTAGCGGTTAGTACCCACACCCCACTCCCAGCAGCCCCTGCCAGACACTAATCCACCTCCTCTCTTGGAGCATTTGCTTCTTCCAAACATTTCATCATAGCACATTTTCTATGTCACAGGGTCTGTTGTTGTGATTGTCCTTTTGTGGCTTTGTTTGGTTTCTTTTCCTTCTCCTTCTTTTGTCTTCTTGTTGGTTTGTTTTGCAGTGCTGGGGGTCTCACCCAGGGCCTGGAGGCTCCGCCACTGAGCCCTGCTCAACCTCCCCCAACCGTTCTTCTTCTCCTCTTTATCGTTGTTTTCTCCTAAATAAAAATATTACTGGATGAAATGGAGCAGATCTAAAATTTATGAAGATGTGATTCTTCCATCAATTTTTCAATAACAAATTATACCTCATGTAAATTGTAGCATTCCAATTGCTCTAAGTCTTTTTTTCTCCCATCAGTTTTTGCAGTTTTCAAAGTTGCTAGCAAGGTGAGGTTTTTTTTTTTTAAAGTCAAGTTTTCATTTATAATTAATTTGCCACTCTTAATTGTTAACTGCTTTTACTTATAACCTTCATTAGGAATGGCCCCAAAGGCCCATAGTACAGCATGGAGTCAGCGATAGGGTCCAGGCTCAGACCTGAGGAGGCCAAGAGGTCTTTGATGTCAACACGTCTTGCCTCCCACTGTGGTTCTAGGAAGTGTAGGGGAAGGGTGAACTGGGAGAGGAGAGGTTTGAGCCGAGGAGGCAGCAGCAGAACAGCAAGAATTTGGTCCCTGGAGCAGGAGGCCCTGGGTTCAAGTCTCGGCCGTGTGGCCCCAGCCATGTGACTTTGCTCACCGAGGCTCAACTCCTTCATCCTCCTCCATCTTAGGGAGGCTTCGAAGGTTACAAAGGCAAGTTGGTCGTGGATTACCACATACAAAGGCTTGTTGTGAGAGGCCGTGGAAAATGGGGCAGCCTCACACAGAGTCTGGGCGGTGGCTCTTGGGCCCTGAGTCCCCGGGGGTGCTTCCTGATCTCCTTCTCTCCCTTCCCCAGGTTCCAAGGAGGAATCTAGTAGAATACGATTGTCACTTGCCTTTTTGGACAGAGGATAGCGACCCTTGCTTGCCAGATAAAATACAGGATGTCCAATTAGATCTGAATTTCAGATGAACAACAAAAAAAATCCTTATATTTCTTGAATCCAAGTGTATTTTTTCAGTAAGCCAACCTCTTTTCAGTGCTTGCTCTTCTTTTCTTTCTTTTTCTTTCTTTCTCTCTTCCTTTGGTACAGGGTCCCACTATGCAGCTTGGACTCATAGTGATCTTCCTGTCTCAGCCTTCCCAACACTGAGATTACAGTTGTGTGCCACCATACCCGGTCTCAGCGGCCAGCATGGTGTACCTGCTCTTCAGCCGGTGCCTGCTCTTCTCTGCCTGATACACAGCCTCCCCTGCTCCTTCACAGAGCTGGAGGGTATGGAGGAGTGTCCAGGGGGCATCTGGGGTGGAGATGAGAACAGATACTGGGTACCCCCACATCAGCAGCTTTGCACGGCTGTTTTATTTAAACCCAACAGGGCTTATTAAACCCACTTGGCAGGTAGAGAAACTGAGGTTTGGAGAGCTTCCATAATGTGTGTAAATTTGCAAGTAGAGGTCCTGGGATTCCAACCCATATTCTTTCTACAGCGTCCATTGCCTGCTGGCAGTCAGGATTCCAGGGTCCTTCCCAGGCAGAGTTTCTCTCCCTACTTTTTCCTGCCCTCTTTCTTCCCTTTAGGACTTTGAAACAAAGCTGTAAGAGGTACAATGCCAAGTGCTCCTGGGACCTGAGGGTTGTCATAAAAACCAGTCTTGCCCGGCCAGGAACCTAGGATGGGGTCTAAAGCCAGTAGTATTCTCCAAGACAGCCAGTCTGGAAGACAGGGAGAGGGCTGCCCCCCACCCACCACCAGTTCCTTCCTTCCTGGCAGGTGCACCAGTGACCTCTGACCCTGCCCTCGTCCCAAGGAAAGCAGTCATTTTCCTCTCAATTCCTGTTACTGTTCAACCTGTCCTTTCCCCCCAAACACACATATGCACACGCACACAGACACACACAGACATACACACACATACCAGTTTTGCAGAAGATTTTAATCTGGAGACCAGTCATCTTTTCTTTTTTTTTTTTCTTTTTTTTTGAGAGAGAGAGAGAGAGGAGCCCATTATGCAGTTCAGTTCAGGCTGACATTGCACTATGTAGCCCAGGCTGGCCTCCAACTTGCGGCAGTCCTCGTGTGTCAGCCTCCTGAGTACTGGGGTTACAGGGGGTGCAACACCACACTCAGCCTAAGACCAGCCATCTTCACCCACCACTGGAAGTGAAAGGACTGCTTACCTTTTCCCTTTCTTATCCATCCGGTGAGCCCCTCTCCCCATTGCCCAAGAATAGACATCAAGTCACACTTCCTAGAGAACTGTATGTTGGTGGTTGGGGAGGAAGAGCCTAGGAGTCAGCACCCACCCCAGGGTATGGAAGAGTCCAGTGCTGGCCAGTCTGTGTCCAGCGAAGACTTTATAGTAAGGAACAGAGTACTCCTGGTGCAAACTAAACCCTCAACTGTACCTCTGGACTTCTAGCCTTCCCTTTCTCTCTTTCTTTCTTTCTCTCTCAGAATCAGCCTCTCTCTTCCCAGCCCCAGGGTTGGGCCCTGGCTGAGAGGCAGGGTTTGGGTGCTTGCCAGGCCAAACAGGCTCGGGGAAGCAGCATTGCCTTGAATGGAGCTTGGCTCAGGGGCGGGAGGTGGGACATGCCCTTCCCCCACTTCCATGGGTGGCCCGGCTGGGCAGCCCAGCTCCTCTGCTCTCTGAGACTTTCCCTGCTATTTACTTAGAGTCCTAGCTGTTTCCGAGTAGCGACTTTGAGGCAAAGGCACGCTCTCTGGGCAGGTTCATAAGCCTGGAGTCTTACCCAAGGTGCCCGCTTCTCTGTATGATACAATGAAAAGAGCCCCGGACCAGCAGGCAGGGCCGCACTCAGCTGCTCACTCCTTCTGTGACTCTGGACAGACCCCTTCCCCTGGGTCTCAGTTACCCCGACCTGGGCCCGGAAGTCCTGCCTCCCAGCTCTGAGTCCTCCCCTTGGCATCACCGTTCCAGCTCATGAGTCTGGAGGGCTCAGAAAGAGCCCAAGAGAAATGCCAGCGCAGGGCTTCTAGCCACCCTGCTCCAGGGTATGGGTGTGGACTTGGGGCTCCAGCAGAAGACAGAGCCCCAGCTCTCCAGGAGGAACTGAGGTTTGGGACAAAGGGAGAGAAACTCTTCACTAAGCAGAGATGGAAAACGTTCCCTGGGTCGTGACAAAACATACCCTTTGTTCTTCATTTGCTCTCACCTCAGAGCTCTGCAGAGTCCCCAAGGAAGTGAGGAGGGCACAGGGCAGGGAAAGACTGCAAATACAGGTCTATGGTTGTCAGTCAGCCGGAGACCACTGCACTGAAAGGGCAAGGTGGAGCCTCTGGGAGGCGGCAGGAGCATGACCTCAGTGCCTCTCCCCACCGCCACTGCAGGCAGGGGCTGGGATTTGTTGTCAGCAATAGGCACGCAGCTTTTTCAGCCTCCGCGCAGGCTGTGGAGAAGATTAAGGCCCCGGAACCCAGGCTCAGATTCCTTCAGGTAGTTAGTTTTGCAGGGCAGAGGCTACCTCTTCCATCCCCAGGCTAAGTCACTGGGTAGTAACTCTCCCCAACAAGGGCTGGGATGCAATCTCCCAGTCAAATGGGGCTGCTCAGGGCAGGGGCTTTTTTCTCATGAGGTACTACATCGTACAGGGCCCTTGGGGACCAGGCATGACTGATATGGCATTTCTGGGTGGCAGGCAACAAGTGGTACAAACAGCACCTCTCCTACCGCCTGGTGAACTGGCCTGAGCGCCTGCCTGAGCTGGCAGTCCGGGGGGCCGTGCGTGCTGCCTTCCAGCTGTGGAGCAACGTTTCAGCCCTGGAGTTCTGGGAGGCCCCAGCCACAGCCCCTGCAGACATCCGCCTCACTTTCTTCCAAGGAGACCACAACGACGGACTGAGCAATGCCTTCGATGGTCCAGGTGCCAACACAAAGGCTCTGTCACATGGCAGGAGGGGAGCCCAACTGGGGGTAGCAGTGAGCATCCACTCTTGCTGTAGCCCAGGCCTAGCCCTATCCCTTTCCCAAGAAACCTCAATGTTCTCAACTGTAAAACAAGACAGTGGTGCCTACCCTATTATGTACTATTACACATCTGCAAGGACAGTCAGATGAGGTTCTGCTTGGAAAGCGCTTTGCAAATTCTAAGCAGTACTGCATTCTGAGATAATCCTCTGAGGCCCCATTACCCATACACTGACTCTAGAACAGACCTGTGCTTTTCTTGTTCTTCAGACCTCGAGAAAATCCAGTGCCCACGCCCACCCCCAGCTGACTACCAGCCACTGCCACAGAAGCCACAGATGTTCTGCCCCTACCGGCCACACAGGAGTTTCCCATACCCACAGCCACAGTTGGCTCCATTTGACCCCAAATTCAAACTGTTCCTTTCCATGCTGCCAGATGCTGGCCTTCAGGACCTCAGTGTGGGCTCCTTGAACATCTCACTCCCAGTGAGGAAAGAAACCTGATTGGACAGCTTCAGAGTTGGGGGCTGCAGCTCTGCGTCGCTGGTCCCCCTTCTCCCTAGCACCATGTGCTTTCCATCAAGCCAACTTACAGCAGAGCCTGCTACCAGGCTGGGTCAGGGAGAAGAGGCTTTGCGAGCAACTGCCCGGAGCATACACGCACCCTCACTTGAAGCCCATGTCCCTGGACACCTACACTATATGTTGTTGCTATGCTCATGCAGAGTCCAGTAACTAAGACAGCTTGTTGGACTCCTCCAGCAGCTCTCTCACCTGGGAAGATGCTTTGTCTCTTTGAGTTTGGCCTTCTCCTCACTGAGACCGGCCCTTTTGCCTCCCAGTGAGCACCACACACACTGACCAGTAACTGATACAGCTCCAGGCATACTTAGACCAGGAAACACCTAGGTGGCCTGGCATGCCTCCATCGGGGTCTTCCTCTAATAGAAACTGCCCTTATCTGGGTGGTCTGGGTTGCAAGCAGCGGGAACCCAGGAAGATCCTTGTTGTAGTGGTTGATACATTGTGTCAACTTGGTTCCCCACTGGTGGGGGCGGAAGGCCTGCCCTAGGAGGCAGTGGACCTGCCCCAGAGTGACTCAGCACAAAGAGACCGTACACAGGTGCTGAGGAAGGGGTCGAACTTCCACTTCCTGGGAGGAGCTTCAGTCCATACAAGGCAGAGTGGCACATGGCAGAGGGCAACCTTTCATGGCGGCAGCTGACAGCAAGAGAGAAGGGAGAGGCAGCAGCAGCTCAAGCAGCTAACTTCTCTTCCTTACATTGGAATGCAAATCTCTTGCCCCAGGGGAGAGGCAGCACCCACACCCACAATAACCCATCACAAATTCCAGAAGCCACTCCATGACTGCATGAGGCTTTGGGGGGACACCTAGACACAAACCATAACAACCCTGCACACGCTTGTAGGCCAACGCTACGGCAGAACATCTTGCTGATCCCATGTCAGTCAGCTGCCCCTGCAGAAGTGACCTGTGAAGGATGAGGCACAGAGACTACCTATTTGCTTATTTATTTACTCAATTATTTATTTAGTTTTGGAAACTCTATTTTATAAACTGCATTTGGGCTCCCACTGAAAGTGTGAGAACCACAGATCCAACCCAACTCCCTCTGCTTATTCTTATGCCCCACAGAGGAACCCTGGCAGAGTGAGGGAAGAACAGGTATACTCAGAAAATCCACGTGCCCATCCCAGCACACACACTGGCATGCTTTCCCACACCCAGAAGGCCCAGAATCTAAAGCAAAGTACAGCACAGGCCTAGATGCCTCTTCTCAGGATAACCACTATCCCGCCTTCTAGATCTTTGTGAAAATAGTAGGCATGGTGACAATAGCCAGTAATCCCAGCACTCAGAGACTGAGGCAGGAGGATTGTGAGTTTGAGTCCAGAGCAATCATTGTTACCATGTCCATTTTCCAATCAGGAAGCTAAGGCAGAGAGGTTAAGTTGCCTGGAAAAACACAACGCTAGTACAATAAAACTAGTAATGGAGCCAGGCCGTTCAGTTCTGCACGACTCTACACCATATTTTCTCTTAGGAGTCCATGACTTCATTATCTCACCTCTTCACACTTCTGCTTCTCCCAGACTTGACTCAGAGAGAAATTATAAAGCAGTCACCCACCCAGCCCTAAGCATTTCTCTGGGTGCAGGTACGAGAGGGATTCTCAGGCCAATTCACACGCTGACTCTCTGCACTGCCTGCAGGGGGCGCTTTAGCGCATGCCTTTCTGCCCCGCAGGGGCGAGGCGCACTTCGACCTAGATGAGCGCTGGTCCCTGAGCCGCCGCCGTGGGCGCAACCTCTTCGTGGTCTTGGCACACGAGATCGGCCACACGCTCGGCCTCGCGCACTCGCCCGCACCGCGCGCACTCATGGCACCCTACTACAAGAGGCTGGGCCGCGACGCCTTGCTCAGCTGGGACGACGTGCTGGCCGTGCAGAACCTGTACGGTGAGCCCCTGAGCCAAGCCCCTGTCTTACCCTTGTCCCTTGGGTCTCCAGGGTTTAGACATTGGCTCCTGCAGTAGGACCCCCATCCTGAGCTCCTGTCATCTGACTTCCCTGTTGCTTGGCCTCCCTTGCCAATCCGAAAGCTGAAAATCCCCAGGCACATGAGCTGCCCCACTTCCACCCTCACTGTGGCCGCCGTCCCTTCACCGGTCCCAGCCGATTCCTTTATGCAGCTCCCTTATCCCTTCCCTTATGCTTCAGGGTCCGAATTCCTCTGTGGGTTACCTAGACCCAACCCAGTCTTCCTGCCCCACTAGTCCCTGCCACATTGGCCGGTGGACACAGACAGGGTCCTCCTCCAGTACGGGCCTGACGAGTCATCCACCAGTGCTGCTGCCTCAGATGTGATTCTGTTACACTGTCTCCCTCAGATGCCAAGGACAGGGCTTGAGTTCAAATCACCTTCCATCCCTGATTAGCAGATGCTCTTGAGCAAAGCATTTCCCCTTTGAGAAACCTCAAAGGGTTTTACCTTCTGTGAAAAGGGCCGAAATATGCTTTGTAGGCTAGAAAACCCACCCAGTGCAACAGTGGCAGCTGCTATCTCGGGTATCTCTCAAGCACCTTTTGTCCACAAACCAAGAGAATGGGGTTATGAGACATTAGGTAGCTTGCCTGAAGTCACACAGCTAGGATGTTGCAAACCAGGATTTAGGAGCTAGTGCCAAGGGTTCAAACTCACCACGTTGCACCACGGAGCCATCCTCCCCAGCCCCTAGTGGTGGAATCATAATTGCTGTAGTTGTCACAGACTGGGGCCCCAATCCCTGCCTTCACGTTCCCTGTTGCCCGGTCTAGGAGGGAAAGGGTCCTATCCCTCTTAGTTCCAAATCCTTGCTTAGTTCCTTCTTCCAATTGCACCTCAGTAGACGCCTCTTTCCAAGGGTACTGGGCGAGTGCAGATTCTCGTTAAAACGACGCCTGGAGCAGCTCTTGCCCGCCCACCCCCTCACTCCTTCCTTGTGCCTCCCATGAAGTGATCATGAAAGGAGCCAAAGGGAGGTCTCTCACCTTTGACAAAGCCCAATCCACGTCGCTGTTCTTTCCCTCCTCTCTCTTTGCCCTTAAAGGAAAGCCCCTGGGGGGCTCAGTGGGTGCACAGCTCCCAGGAAAGCTGTTCACTGACTTCGAGGCCTGGAACCCCCACAACTCCCAAGGCAGGCGCCCTGAAACCCCGGGTCCTAAATACTGCCACTCTTCCTTCGATGCCATCACTGTAGGTAAGATAGACCCACCTGTGTCTGGCATCTTTCTTCTCCGACCTCTCCCTGCCACTGCATCTCCAGAGATCCCCAGAGCTAGAGAATAGCTGGGAGGAGGGATGGAGGGTGAAGGATAGGGGATGCTCATGCTGCATGATTCTGCAGGGTAGCACACTCACACCAAGCCTGGTGGTGCTGCTGTCTCTTGCTGCTTCCCCTCTGCCCCATCTGTACCCTCCACATCCCTGCCTGTTGGTTTGGGAAGCTGAGTTCTAGGACAGTACCTTCCTGGAAAGAGGACAGGAGGCCGACAGTTGTTCCTCACATTTCTCTTGTGTCTGAGCAGATGGGCACCAGCAAGTGTATGTATTGAAAGGGAGCCACTTCTGGGAGGTGGCCCCTGATGGCAACGTCTCAGAGCCCCGCCTGCTGCAGGAAAGGTGGCCAGGGCTGCCCCCGAACATTGAGGCTGCTGCAGTGTCACTGGATGATGGAGACTTCTACTTCTTCAAAGGTACCAGCCATGGGCAGCTGAGAAAATTGTGGTCTGGATAGGGCAAGAGTCCTGCCCATGGTCAAAAGAGGGAAGGAATCTTATACAGTGTGTCCCCAGTTGGGTCTCTGCCCCAAATTGAACCAGGGACCTGGGCAAGACTCTTGTCAGGAGACTCTTGAGGATGGAATGGGAAGCAGCAAGTATCAAGGTGGTTCTGGGGAGTATTTCAGAGAGGAGCTGAAGGAACAACTGGCAGAGAACTGCATTTGGCATCTGCAGGTCAGTGGGAAGAGTAATGTCTCCTGTAGATTCTAGCCATGTGGGGTTGAAGTGTCGCTTAACTTTTGGCACTTGCGTTGCTTAGCTATGGAAAAATAATACCTCAGGGTTTGTTTGTTTCTTTGCTTTTGTGGAAGGAAGATAAAAGATAATATGTTGATCCCAGCACTCTGAGAGACCAAAGCAGAAGGATGACAAGTTGGAGACCAACCTGGGCAACGTAGTGACCTAGTGAGACCCTGTTTCAAAAATGAAAATGCAGGCCAGAGAGGTAGCTCAGTGGCATAAGCACTTGCTTGGCAAGTACAAGGTCCTGAGTTCGATCCCTGGTACCAAGAACAAACAGTAAATAAAAATGGGCTGGGGTATAGCTTACTATAAAGGCCCTGCCTAGTACCACAAAAAGAAAGAGTGAAAGAAAAAAGAGCATGCCATATACTGCTAGATTATACCTACACCTACGCTGGACAGGTTACTAGTATTTATTTCTTCATTCCACCAATATAGAGAGGCTTCCATACATTCCACATCCATGTTGGGTATATAGTGGTGAATAAAACAAAATCCCTACCTTTGGGCCCGGCAGGATGGCTCAGTGGTCTAAAGCGCCTGCTTAGGAAAGCTTAGGTGGCTGCAGAGACTGAGGTTCAATCCCTGGCACCACATGCTGCGCCAGCCCTGCCCTCAGGGCAGGTTGAGCTGGCCACAAAAACAAACAAACAAAAGTTCAGAAACAAGAAAAAAAATACATAAAAAAGTCTAAAAGGGGCCCGGCGGGATGGCTCAGTGGTCTAAAGCACCTGCTTGGGAAAGCTTGGGCGGCTTCAGGGACCGCGGTTCGATTCCTGGCACCACATGCTGTGCCAGCCAGCCCTGCCCTCGGGTCGGGCTGAGCCGGCCATAAACATGAGTGAATAAACAAAGGTTCTGAAACAAGAAAATAAATAAATAAATAAAATAAAAAATTCTTAAAAAAAAAAAAAAAGTAAAAAAAAAACCAAAATCCCTACCTTCATTAATGGTAGTGAAAGAAGTTCCAGGACTTTTTAACTTTCCATTCCTCACCAAGTAGGCATCCTTGCCCTCTTCCACTCCCCGATCCAGCATCCCAAGCCTGCAATGGTTAGGTTCCCTAAGGGCCATCTGCCATCCGCTGACTCCAGCTGGAGCCCTAGGTTGTAACAGTCCCTCTCCTGTAACTGTGGTAATTCTTAGCAGAATCCTCTTTTTCTGCAGTATTAACAATTGGTATGGGGTGGATGGGGGGCGGGGTGAGTGCGGGACCAGTGAGTGCAAGCCTCCAACTCACTCTGCTCTCTTGATGCCCGGCAGGGAGTCGATGCTGGAGATTCCAGGGTACCAAGTCAGTGTGGGGTTCCTCCCAGCTGTGCCGGGCAGGGCGTCTGCCCCGACACCCGGATGCAGCCCTCTTCTTCCCTCCTCTACGCCGCCTGATCCTCTTCAAGGGAGCCCGGTACTATGTGCTAGCCCCTGGGGGGCTGCAAGTGGAGCCCTACTACCCCCGCCTCCTGCGGGACTGGGACAGTGTACCTGAGGAGGTCAGTGGTGCACTGCCAAGACCTGATGGGTCTATCATCTTCTTCAGAGATGACCATTACTGGCACCTTGACCAAGCCAAACTGCAAGTGACAACCTCAGGCCGCTGGGCCACTGAGCTTCCCTGGATGGGCTGCTGGCTTGCCAATTCAGGAGGGGCCCTGTTCTGAAGACCCTACCACCTAAGGACTGTTGGTGCCCTTGGGCCAGTTCACCTCTCCTGCCCCAGGGGCAGGGCCTGTCTCTAGAGCCTCTGGACCTGGCTGTAGAAGAGCAGGCAGCAGAGGTGCCACTGGGAAGCTTGCCCGCATCTGCATCTGTTTCTCAGAGAAGGTGGCATTGTCTTTGTGCTGTTCCCACTATAGGGACTCGGTTGTGGATGGATCCAAGGAAAAGCCACAAAGAGTCCCAAACCCTTGGCCCTTCCCCACAATGACGCCTTTCCTTCCCACACCTTGGGGATTTTGTTTCTTCTCCTAAATATGCAGTTCTATTGGTGAGTCGATGGTGTTTGGGGCCAACCAGGGAGAATGCAAAGCTCAGTGGGAAGCTTGGAGACTGTTTTGCAAGACAGTCCCCTTCTCTTGGGGCCTCCTAGTTCAATTCTTAGAAAACTCCGTCCTGTATAATCACAGCCCTCAGCCGCAGGAGGCTTGTTTGGGATGAAGGCCCAAGCCGGAGGCTGACTGGTGTGGACCTCCTTAGATCTGGCTTTTTGTCTGGCAAAGAATGGAGAGGCGCCCCCAGCTGGTGGGCCCGGAAGCGACAAGTAGCCTTTTTGCACCAGTTCTCTGTCCTCTCTGGTGAGAGCAGGTGGGCATGAATGTGGGCGGGCGAGGCAGGGATCACACTCTTCCGTGCACACCAGGGCTGGCCAGCTGTGTGGAGTTGTGTGTGTGTGCGGGGGGGAGACCAGCCTCTCCGCAAGAAGCAAAGTGTCTCTGCCCCACCACTCTCGCTCCCACGCCGGAAGGAAGAAGGAAAGCCCAGCGTGCCGGGAGCAATCGGAAGATCCCTGGGGGCCTGCACTGCCGCAGCAGCCTCCACGAGGCCTAGCGGGTTTGGAGGATGCCTCGGGCTTACAATAGCCCCATTCTGCGGACCACACACGCAGCATTCCGAAACTCACGCTGTCTGGCCAAAAATAGCTGGGATTCCTGGAGAAGGAACCAGCTCCCCAGCCTCCCCGTCCTGTGCTTCCGCGTCCCTGCCCGCCCGCAACACACACCTGCCAGTGCCTCCTAGGCATTCAGCGGCTGCTTCCAGGGAGGGGAACCCGGTCTGGCCGGCCTCGGACCCCAGGGACACTGCTGGCCTGGCTGTCTCCGTGCTCTTGGAAGAAGTGCTTTGTGCGGCCCTGTCTTGGGGAGGCGAGGGTCGCTGCCCGCCATTTACTCTCTCTCTGCCCAGTCCTCATCACTGCCAGCTGGAGCCGCCTTATCTCCCCTCCAGGCTCGACACTTTGATGCGAGACTTTATTGAATGCCCTAGGGGAGGGAGCAGTTGTTCAGTGGGAGGAAGGAACCCCCGAAGCGATGTTGTCTTCCAGATACGCATAAGGCTGCGCATCGGAGACAAGGATCGGGTGGGCTGTAGGTGCAAGGCGCTGTGGGTGTCGCGCGCACCCGTTATCCCGAGCTCTGCATGGTTGAAGCCGGGTAAATGACAGGTGGGAAGCCCACGCCAACAGGGGGCTTCTTGCCTGATTTTCGGCACTCGGGATATCTACTGGGAGAGGGGATAGTTCTGTGCCTCGTGCCGGAGAGGGCTCCCCATTAGGGGAGTTGGGAGTCAGGCAAGGATGGGAGACACAGAGGCTGGAAGTCGGGGCGCCGAGAGCCTCCAGCGGCCTCCGTCCTACTCAGATCCGGGTGCTCCAGAACACAGTGTGCCACGTAGGCCGGGTAGCTGTGCAAGGTGCTGCATTTCTTGCAGAAGAGGACCTCGCAGCGCGCACAGCCCCCGCGGCTTGGCCGCAGGCGCCGCTTCTCCAGCACGCACTGCTCCTCGCGAGGGCTGGGGCTCCTATGGGTGGGAACCCGCACGCTCAGTGTCAAAGTGATCGACGCCTTGGGGCTCGACATCCAGCACACCGCGCTCCGAACTTGCCTCACCTGTCGGCGGGGGCCACGAAGCTGCTTAGCAGCGCGAAGGGGCTGAACCAGCCCCAGAAGCCAGGGTCCGTACGCCGCTGCAGCGCCACCTCCTGGGTGCTCAACTCCTGGCGCAATGGGCAGTAGGACACCGAGCCCCGCTCGCGGCCGTCATCCACGGCCGTCGCACCGGGCCCCTTCTCGCTCCCGGCCGCGCTCTCGATGGCGCACCGCTCCGCGTCGAGGTCCTCATCCTCCTCCGACTCCTCCATTAGCTCCTGCTCTGCCTCCCTGGTTCCGGACTCCTCCAGTTCCTTCTTCCACAAGGGAGTTTTCGCGCCTGCGGGAGGGGAGGGCGTCAGGGCGCTCTTCCGGGACCTGGGGACCCTGCCTGCTGCAGGTGCCTGCCGGACCCCGGAGTGTGCGAAACGTCCCAGGGCAACTAGACTCTCCTACGAGATGCAGACTGGTCCCAGACTGTTCTGCTGCCTAGGAAGCATTCAGACAAGTCTCCTTGCTTCTAAATCAAGCTGTTCCTCATCTGTAGAGTGAGAAAAAGTAGTTCCTACCTCCGGGGTCAAGTGCCCAGCCCCCAGCCCCCAGCCCCTACATCCCACTGCTATCCCCTAGGGCTTTGCGTGGGGCGGGCAGGCAGGGAAACTGCCAAACTCAGTGGGCTGGGCGGGCCTGATCTCCAAATAAACTATTACTAAACACTGATTGTCATTTTAACACTTGTTGTTTATATTTTGTTTTCTAAGATGTCCTTCCTCGGGGTGGGGGTGGGGGGTCTTGCCCAACATTCGTGGCGGCAGGGTGGGCAGGCAGGCAGTACCCAGAGGCTGTCTGTGATTAGAAAAATCACCTTTATGGGCAGACTGAGCGAGAAAAGGGCCCTGCGTGAACAGCTCAGCTGGGCAAAGGTTCCTCTTCTTCCTTCCAGGCTTGACCCACTTGCCAGTGCGTTTCAGCGGCCACAGCCCCTCCTGCTGGCGCACGGACCTCAAGACTTTTCAATCAAGCTGGCTACAAGCTCGGGACCTAACAAGGAAACTAAACTGGCCTCTTCTAAAATGTGTCAGTCAGCACATGTGCGCCCAGCTCCTAGCAGCTCTGGAGAGGTAAATTTATAATAAAAAGCGGGAGGCAGCCAGGGAAGACATGCCTCTAGGGGTTTGCCCTGGAAAGGTCAACAAACATTTCTGTAAATTCCTGTCCACTTTGTTTGAGAGGTTCGTATTGAGTGCCTATAATCCCAGCACCCAGGAGGTAGAGGCGGGAGAATCGCCAGGAGTTCTAGTGCAAGACTTATCTCAAAAAACAAAAGCAAAAAGGTGGAAGTGAATTGGGTGTAGTGGTTCAGGATTTGAATCCCAGCATTCTAGGAGGCTGAGGTAAGAATATCCAGAGTTTGATCTTAGTCTAGCAGTTTAGCCATTTAGTGAGACCCTGGGGGAGTGGGGAGTTTGGTAATGTGTGAAGACTCACAATTCAGTCCCAGAACCCGGTGGGGAAGAGGCTGGGGAGAAGGGGGAATGATTTTAAGGTGATATTCCTGTCCACTTGTACTGGGGCCTTGTGGTCACTGGACCCAACTCTCTTTATCCATCTTGCTTCTCAATCTCTCTAACCCCTTCTTGTGCCCTCTCTGGAAGGGGACAAGGTGAGTCACAAAAGAACCTTTGATGATCCACAACATTTGAACTTTTTTTTTTCTTTCGGGACCGGAGTTCAAACTCAAACCTTGCACTTGCCAGGCAGGCACTTGTGCCACAGAGCTGTCTCCTCAGCCCCAACATTTGACCTCTTAAGAGAGGTCACTTTGAACATTTTTGACAGTTCTTGGCACTTTTAATGGTGGAGAGCCAAAGAGACTGTTGTGCTTTTGTTTAGAAAAACAGATTAAGGATGAGTGGGAAAGAAACATGGCCAGAGGCAGGGGCTGGGGACTTTTTTGGGAGGAGAAGGTATAGGAAATGGGTTCAAAAGGAAAGTTAAGAGTCAGAATTCAGTTTGCCTCCCAGAAGTAGGAGCCACTGAAGCTCTGAGGGTGAGCCCTGCTCTGAGCCTTGTCTCAGGGTGTCCCCCCCAAAGGATGGCAGAAAACCTATTTCAGAGTCATTACAGTGGTCCAGACTGAAGAAGACAAAGATCCAAACAGGAGCAGGTGGAAGATGAGGGGACAGATGTCAAGAAAGGAGATGGCTTGTAGCTACACAGACAGGTCATTGAGAAAGGCTCAACTTCTCTGGGGTTGCCATAGTGATGGGCAGGTTGGTCCAATCTGGAATTAAGAAGTCCTGTCCTTGGCCCACCCATCCTCCTCTACCCTTGGAGCCCACTCACTGTGCTTATCCATTCTTCCCACTTTCCCTGGTCAAGGGACTGTGGTGTGAGGTCTGAGGGAGCGCCCAGAACCAGTAGAACTTGAGCTGTTTCTAGGGCTGCTGTTGAATCACAGAGGGCGGAGCTAGAATCTGCCTGCCTATGGGGCTCCCCACTCAGAAATGGCTGCCTTTTCCTGAGTCTCTTAAAGTACTCAAAAACCTATGTGTCCCTACCTTCCCCTGGGGTGGGCATCAAAAGGGAGTAGATGGCTTCAGCCTCCCACAGACTGGGTCCGCATCCGAGCCCTGCCATACAAATTGGAAAGCTATCTGACCTTCAGTAAAAAACCATTTTGCAGGAACAATTCAGTTAGGAAGCCACTGGAAGGGCTATTCCTGGTCATGGGTGCCATAAGCAAGCTCCTCAAGTCTTTCTCTAAGATGGCATGGCCCTGGCAGGCACATCAGAGCCAATGGGCCAGGCTGTCACTTTCAGGGAGCATCCCATCAAGACACCACAGCGAACCAACCCAAACCTGCCCAGCAACCCTTTGCCATCTTTGGGGTGTGTGTTCCCTCTTCTCATGGTTATTGTGGGTTTGATAGGACTTGCATCAAAACTTGGGGTCTCATAAAAACACTAGCATAGAAGCATATTGAAAATTGATCATACAGCGAACTAATCTCACAGAGCAGTTGATGGGAACAGAACCAGCCATCAATCTTAGCAGCATCGATAACCCACACATGCCTCCTGCCTCAGGGACCACCTTGGAGACCCGTAGAAAGGGCAGAAAACTCACCGACAATGAGTGCCAACTCAGAATGCACAGGACCTCCACCCAGAAGAGATGCTTTAACATCAGAAGAGCACAAGCTACCTTTATCGGCAAACTCAAGTGTAATTCTCTGCCATTTGTAGAAATCATACTAGAGACAAAGATAGGCAACAAAGCACATTTTTGCCACAATAATTTGTCATTTTCATAGTTATAATAATATAGGGAAATGTAACTCAGAACCGGAAGATACCTAGAATGAGTTCATGTTCTTTAAAAACAAAGAATGAAACTGTAAACAAAAACAAAAGCAAAAACAAGGACCAGGGAGATAGTACCTGCCTGGCAAGCTTGAAGTCCTGAGTTCAATCCCTGATTAAAAGAGAGAGAGGGAGAGAGAGAGAGAAAGAAAAGTTAAAAAAAAAATGAGGGGCCCAGCGGGATGGCTCAGTGGTCTAAAGCACCTGCTTAGGAAAGCTTGGGTGGCTGCAGGGACCGCGGTTCAATCCATGGCACCACATGCTGTGCCAGCCCAGCCCTCAGGGCAGGCTGAGCCGGCCATAAAATAAATAAATAAATAAACAAACAAAAAAACAATGAATTTTAGGAATAATAGAGGTTAAGAGCAGTATGAATGTATGTATGTATATATGTATGTATGTATTTTATTTTTTTTTAATTTTTTTTCTTGTTTCAGAGCTTTTGTTTGTTTATTTATTTATTTTTATGGCCGGCTCAGCCTGCCCTGAGGGCAGGGCTGGTGCAGCATGTGGTGCCAGGGATCGAACCTCGGTCCCTGCAGCCGCCTAAGCTTTCCTAAGCAGGCGCTTTAGACCACTGAGCCATCCTGCCAGGCCCCTGTATATATACTAGGAAAGGGACTACAGGGTGTTCAGGGTCTCACTACTAGATCAGATATGTAGTGATCCACCTGTTTACAGCCTCCTAAGAGCTAGGATTACAGGTGTACACCACCACACCCAGTCTCAATTGCCATTTCAGTGTACCCCAGGGGCAGGGCCGGCAAGAGGGGAACATATTTATTGGAGGAAAGAAAGCTTCTTGGGGCCCAGAGGGATGGCTCAGTGGTCTAAAGCGCCTGCTTGGGAAAGCTTGGGCTGCTTCCCCGGCACCACATGCTGTGCCAGCCCTGCCCTCAGGGCAGGCTGAGCCGGCCATAAAAATGAGTGAATAAACAAACAAAGGTTCTGAAACAAGAAAATAAAATAAAATAAAAATTCTAAAAAAAAAAAAAAAAAAAAACAAA
>PVJA010036722.1:0-20880 GCA_004027025.1 Myocastor coypus
AAAAAATTGAAACTTGAAAAAAAAAAAAAAAAAGAAAAAGAAAAAATCAAACTTATGTTCCCAGAGTGGAGTCAGGGCCAAGGGAACAATACAGGAATTGTGTGAAGTAGTGCTAAGCAAGAGGCAGCTTCCTACACCAGCACTCTTGGCTATTATACTCCTACTACCCCTGATGGGGTGGGGGTGAGGGGCTGGGGGCTGGAGTGTATGAGTCATGGCTCCATCTACTGGGGCCACAGGACACAACCCCAATCCAGGCAAGGGTTAGTGTGAAAAGGTCCAAATTGGAGGGTATAAACTGGGGTACAGCTCTGAACCTATGGAGGAGAAGGATCATTGGATGAAAGTCCAAGGCATATGCAGAGGAAACGGGTGAGCTATAGAAACTATGACTTAGGTATGGGGACCACCAAAAACACAGCAAAAGGGCTGCTGACAAAGCTGACCCCTGGCTCAGGACTTGGGCTGCGTGGTTCTAGGCACAATATCCATCCTTCATCCTAACCACACACTGGAATGGCTCCGTCAGTGCAGCTTGGCTTTATTCTGAGAGAAATACAGGCTCAGCATGGGCAGCCAGGTGCAAGTGTGGCATTATCTGAATATTGGCCTAGGGGCTCTGTGTAGAAGCAGGGAGAACACGAACAAGGCTGCAGCAGTGATCCTGGGAGTGGAGGTGGTGACCTGGACCAGATAACAGCAGTGGAACATGGAGGTGTGTGGTCACCTTCTGGATAGATCATGACTTCGGGACATCACTTCATATCTTTGAATACTGCTTATACACCAGGAAGATGAAAACATATATGAAATTTAACTCAAAATAGATTGAAGACCTAAACATAACAGCTAAAATGATAGTAAATGCTGTTACAAGAAAATATACAGGAGATGACTCAGGTCATTGAATTTGGAAATGATTTCTAGGACACCACACCAAAAGTATAGAGAACAAAAGGAAAAATAGACAAATTGGACCTCATAAAAATGAAAACTTTTGCATAGCAAAGGGCACCATCAAAAGATGGAAAACCAACCCACAGAAAGGGGAAAATAGTTCCAAATTGTATCTGACGAGGGACAGATATCTAGATTATGAAAGAAATGCAACTCAAAGCAAGATAGCCTATTTATTTATTTATTTATTCACATATTGTTTTTTATCTTAAGGACTAAAAATAGCAGAAACAAAGACAGAAAAAAACAGTAACAAGTAACAGTACATATAGTACAGAATTTCAAAACCAGAAAAATTTAACAATGGTTATATTATATGTTCTCATCATCAGATCAGCTTAGAATAATAGATATAGTTATATAAGATTGATCAAACAATTAAACATTAACACTTTCAATAAACATTAATTTCTTTCAACAATTGACACCTTGCATATTGTCCTCACAATAGTAATACAGAGCACAGGGTGTGGGCATGACACATCTTCCAATTGATATTGGTAAGGAAAGAAAAAAGAATTCTCTTTGAACTAAGAGGAAGCAGATGCATACACAGTCCAATGTTCCACAATTGCAGTGGGTAACCAGTGAAACTGGCAACGTTGAAGGCTGTTGATCCAAGCCTCCTACAGCCCATCACACCAATCTAGCTCTGCGTTTCACACCTCATAATTAAGCTTTTCCGCTGGGTGATCAAGGGTAAGTTAAAGCAAGACCTGTATAACAGAATGTTCATCTTTTGTATCTTCCAAAGTCAAATTCCCTCAGGATGAACTTTGGAACCATGCACAGTGCTTTATAGAATTGTTGTCAGTGTCAGCCTTCGGGTCGAATCACAGCCATTGCTTGACCAGTTTACTTTCTGTGAAAGCCTGAGAGAAATTTTTTTTCTCCTTAGACACACTATACTTCATTTATCCCTTTCCTCTGAGGTCTCATAATCTCCTTGGCCAGAAAATTTGGGACACCTCTGAGTTATAGGATATCACAGCACAGGTTCTCTTATGTCCTGAGTCAGTCCTTACTGACCTTGAAGGGCGAGGGCCAAAATATTGGCTATCCTCATAGCCCTTCTTTTTCTCCAATTTTTGGTCTGTTAACTTACATTTTCAACCCTCCAGCAGGAAAGCTTCGTGATACTATTACTCTATAACATAGGTAATTGAGCTTATTATCATCATTGGCTTTCTGAATATCAAACATCTTTGACTCAGCTTGGAACTGATACTTTCTGACAATCATTGATATTCCAATAACTCTACATAGACTATGATATAAGCAGTTACACAATTTTTACGCAGACATTTGGAAATCCAATGATGTACAAAATTGTAGCCTGTCAAGCCTATGGCATTTTGCCCTGTCTCTTACTCTCAATTAAGAGCCAACTTAGAAATAAGCAAATAAGTAGGCATTTCTTTAAAGAAGATATAGAAATGGAGATAAGCATATGACTTCCATGACCTGTGCAGCCAGTAGGTTCCTGAGAAGGGGACGATGGGAGACTAAGGAAAACTTAGAGCTAGCAGTGGGTGGGACCTGCCCTTTCTGATGGAGAGGCTGTGACAGCCTAGCACAGTCTGCATCTGTATTTGTACACAGTAAAAGCAGGGAAGCACACTGCAGAGCCAGAAGGGCAAGGTTTCCCTGTTTTGCTGAACACTGAAAATGAAACATTCTCAGAGCTCGCTGCAGTTAACGGGGAGGAACACCAAGCCAGACACCAGACACCTGCTGGACCGGCCTTGCTCCAGTCCCAACCACTTATTTTCATGTCTCTCCTCTGGAGCTCTGTGTTCTAGGGGCTCACCTTTGTTAAGCCCCAAATGTGTGGTCCATCTACAGGTCAGCTGCTTCCCATATATAAAAAAGACTCAGCATGACTAATAGTTAAAGAGAAGCAAATGTCCTTCTTAGTCATCAGGATAGCTACTATCAACAGAACAGAAGATAACAAGGAGGGCAAATGAGAAGAAATTAGGATTTTTATGTACTTCAGGGTCTACTGTGATGTGGTTACTGTGGAAAATGACATGGCAGCTCTCCAAAGAGTTCGTCATAGAAATACTATGTAATGCAGCAGCTATACTTCTAAGTATACACACAAAGTAACATTTAGGTACTTGCACACCTGTGTCCCCAGTCCATCATTCACAAGAGTCACAAGGTGGACACAACTCAAACATTCATCAACAGATGAGTGAACAAACAAAATGCAGTATGTACATATAAATGCCATAGGTACATATGTATATACAGTGGAATATTAGCCTCAAAAAGAGAAAGCACTAACAGATCCTACAAGGGATGAACCTTGAAAAACAAATCACTACATGAAATAAGCTAGACAGAAAAGAGCACAGATTTTATGCTGTCACTTAAATGAGATCCCCAGAATAGTGAAAATCATAGAAACAGCAGAATAATAGAGGTTACCAGGGATTAGGAGAAACAGAAAATACGGGGTACTATGATGTATTGAGTATAAAGGTTCTCTGTAGGAAGATGCAAAATTTTCAAAATGGGAAGTGCAAATCATTATATTATAGTGTACATTCATTAGCCATGAATTACATGTTTTTAAAGGTTAAAATAATAAATTATATGTTATGTATAATTTATCATAATAAAATATTTTCAAGGTGAAAGAATTATCTTTACATAAAGATAAGTATTGGGAATTTACCAGGCACTATACTAGAAGTTTTATTTGCATTGTTTTGCTGAATTCTACTTTACTTTTAAGAAGATATAATTTCTATGATAGAGTAAAAAAACAAAGACTGACTTGCCTAAGATCAAGGATTTCATATGTGGATAAAATCAGGTCCCCATATTTCTGAAACTCATACATTTCCTACTATATCATTTTTTAAATTAGGGGATAAACTCCTTAAGGACATGATCATGTTGCTTGCTTTTTTTGTTTTTATAGTATTCCTCACTGGCTTCTAATCATGTCCAATGGCTCATAGTGTTATGAGCTAAGATCATTTAAAATTAAGATAATTAATTAATTTTAAGATCATTTAAGGATCTTACTAGAAGATCTTTGAAGATCTTTTAAAATCATCACTTAAAATTCTTATTAGAAATTTAAAGATCATTTAAAATTCTTATTAGAAATTTCAAATACCAAGAAACTTCTGTTGATATAAGTTGTGTTGTCAGCTTTCCATCACAATGACAAAATAACTGAGAGAAACAACTTCAAGGAGGAAAGGATCATTTTGGCTCACAATTCCAGAGGTTACAGTCCGTGGCCAGCTCACTCACTGATTTTAGGCCTGCAGTAAGGCAGACACATCATCATGGTAGGAGGTAGCAGAGAAAATCTGCTTACCTCATGACAGGTAGGAAGCACAAGGATTCAAAGCAAAAAGAGCTTGGGACAAGACAGTCCCTAAAGCCACATCCCCATGACTAAAATCCTTAACTAGATCCCACCTACAAATAATGAATCTAACAAAGGATTAATCCATGATGAAGTTATAGTCCTCCTGATATGATCACTTCCCAAAAGCCACCTCTGAACATTGCTATACTGTGGATCCAGCCATCAATACACAAGCCTTTAGGGGACATTTCCAATTCAAATAAATAAAATAAATCATACAAAACCTATCATTTTATACCCAGAACTTGATTTTTCTTTTAAATCATTTATTTCAAAATAAAAACCTATGTTTGTTTTAGATAAAATATATGCCATTTTTTTAAAATTGTTTCAAAAGTGAAAGCAAATATCAGGCTTCAGCTCCAAAAAATAATAAATTTGCTCATTTTAACCTCAGGTTGGCTGACATCGTTTTGCAACTTTTGATTTTAATTTGTTGTTTCAGTTCCTCTAAGATTGAGAAACACTAAAACAAAAAAATTAAATCATTACTCTAAAGCCTGAAAAATAAAAGATGAAGGAAATACAAATGATTAAGCTGTCAAGAGCTGTTTTTGTTAGTTTTTAGCGTTTATATCTGCAAGAATGCTTAAAAATTCCCAGGGATTTACAAGAAGCTTGAAGTTCTAAATAAGTTCATAAAACTATCTTGCTGTTTTAAGAACTGCAATGAGTAAATCACAGCACATGGTCTCAGCAAAGCTCCACTCTGGATTCTGACCTGATGAGACCAAAGGTTGATGCTTTTATTTTTCTCTTAGTCAGGACAAAAGTACTTGCCTAAGCTGCATCAAGTCCTTTGTAACTATGAGGGCCTGGGGTGGCATGGCAAAGGCAGAAAGAAACCACCAGAGCCATACACATTCCTGTTCACATGCCCATAGTAAGAGAATTTCTTCCTTCATTTGCCTTTGGATGGGGTCACAGGTGCTGCTGTCATAGGAGCTAGATGCAGGGAAGCAGGGATAAGAGTTATGAGGGGTCAGTGACCCACCCATCTTCGTAGGTACTTGCACCTTAAAACAAGGGCTTTTGAGTGCAAGGTGCTTTTCTAAAATACAAAACCTTATTTCAAGAGTCTATGCGTGTGTTATTTTATTTGTTTTTTTTTGTTGTGTTTTTTTTTTTTTTTTTTTTTGTCTTTTTGAGACAGAGTCTCGCTATGCAGTTCAGGCTGGTCCTGCGCTCACTTTTGTAGCCCAGGCTGGTCTGGAACTCGCACCAATCCTCCTGCCTCAGCCTCCCAAGTGCTGGGATTACAGGCGTGAGCCACCACGCCCGGCTACGTGTGTTATTTTAATAATAAAACATTTTTAATAATCATTAATTAGGTCTGAGGTCACCTGAGAGACAGATTTATAAGTATTACCCTCAGTATATCTTAGTTCTTTAAGTGAAGGTGTTGGTTGCCTATTGACTTTTTCCTATTATATTCCAAGAAGTGGAGAGAATTTTTGTGGATTTTAGAAAATATCATTTTACAAAGACAGCAAAATCAAGGAAACTTTGTAATTTGGAAAGAGATGATAGTTAAAACAAGACTTATTCAAACTTGGTTCATTAAACTTTTTAAAAACTATGTACGCTAGATCAGTACTATTTCCTAGTAGGCTATGAAGCAATGAAATCTCTTATAGATTTAGAAAATGTACATAAAATTACACCCTCAACATACAGGTAAGTGAATATGATTATATTTCTCAGTTCCTTCAACCTTATAAAATTAATAATTGTGGCAACTATTACTAGAGGATGTGGCCTAATAATGTTGTTGACTTCCTTAACAAAAGCTCTTAAAAATCCTAAAAAAATAAAACAATTATTTAAAAAAAATAATCATGCAAGGTCTAAAAAAGTTATGCAGGATTTAGGTGTGCAGAGATATGCTTCCAGGTGAACAAGGCCCAGAGTCAGTTTCAGGAGAACAAAGTGTGAGCAGGATATACAGAGGCACCTCGTGCCAAGGGTTTTTCCAACAGGAAATGTACAGCTCCAGATACTTGCTGGGAAACAGCCATCATGAACTGCAGCTCAGGCTTGTGGGACGGGAGAGTAGAGGAATTCTTGGAAAGGTTGGGCTAGCCAGCCAAGGCATTAGGAAGGACCATGGGATAAGGCTTTGGATTCCATCAATAACTGCACTCTGCCATGCAAACGGTCTACTCCTCAAAACATTGAACATAAATTATTACATTATCTATTATTTAACTCCTGGAGAAATGAAAACAAACACTGCAATACATGTACACAGAGGTTTGTGGATCAATTTTTTTGATTTGCCTTTCTTGACAGGTTTAAGCACAGCACTCTTTATTTTTAGGAACATTTTCTTTTGAATTAGAACTAACATTCTCAGTATATGTTTGTAATAGAAAATGATCACCTTCATGATAAGGAGTTGGTCCACATACCTACCATGCAGTTCTTTGCAGTTTGCACTCCACATCTGCCTTTCCACCTCCATCTCCTAGTCACTTTCTCTTTTGCAGCATGATGATTCCCCTATTTCCTATGAGATACCTTTTATTTTACAATTTACAATATTTATCCCTTGGGCTTCTTACATAAGAGAAGCTTTATTATATTTAAGCTGTGTTTCTGATTTATTTCCCTTATTGTGACCTTCAGATGACTCAAGTTTACTTTTCTTATGACAGAGTTGTACTCCATTGTGTATAAATACCATATTTCTCTCTCCACTCATCTGTTGATGTACATATGGGCCACTTCCAAGCTTTAGTGATTATGAGTTGTGCTGTTACAAACATGAGTAGGCGTGCACCACTGTAATATGATGTCTTTAACCCTTTTAGGAACAAAGGTAGGAACAGCTGGGTCAGATGGAATTTCTATTTGCACTTGCTTAAGGAAAGCCATATTGATTTCCATAGTGGTCATATTAATTTATATTCCCTCCAACAAAGTAGAAATGTTCCTTTATATCACACAGCCTTGCTATCATTTGTTATTACAATATATTTGATTTCTTGACGAAATACATTTATTTGCTATGATATTTTTTCTTTTGAGTAGCTTGTTCTCATTTCATTTGTCTATTTTTTGGTTGGATCTTTACTCTTGGAAACAAAAATCTATTATCTCTAATATCTTTGAGTTTTTAAAAGAGTTCTTATATAATCACTACAATTACTTCTATCAAAATGCCCCCCAAAAAACCCTAACAATCTGGGGGAACACCAACTCAGAACCCCCCTCCTGTCCCTCTCCCAGACAGGAGCTTTCTTTCCCTCAATAAATCTATTCTTCTCATAAAACAAAACTAAAAAAGAAGCTATGTAATTGTGTCATTCTGAGAATTCTAGAATGTTTAGGAAACATAGTTATGAAAATAGGATAGAGGTCATGTAAAGATCTAATGGAAAGCTTGGATAATTATATCAAAAAGCTACTGTGATAAAATCAGCATGGTGCTAGCACAGAGAGATCTGAGGATCAATGGAACAGATTAGAAGATGCAGACACAACTGCAAACACACTCAGCCACCTTATCATTGACAAAGGGACCAGTCATCCTCACTGGAAGAAAGATAGCCTCTTCAATAAATGGTGCTGGAAAACTTGCTCTCCACATGGTAAAGGCTAAAACTAGACCCACGCCTATCACCACGCACAAAGTGATAGTCAACACGGATCAAAGATTTAAATATTAAGACAGCTACATTAAATCTTCTGGAGGAAAATGTAGGTAGAAATCTTAAAGACATAGCGTAGGTATAGAGTGCATGAACAAAAACCAAACTGCATAGGAAATACTTCAAAGAATCAACAACTGGGGTCTCATCTTTTTGAAAAGTTTCTGTACTTCAAAACAAATCTTCAACAAAGTAAAATGAAAACCCACAAACTGGGAAAAAATTATACCAGGCTATCTCTCCAACAAACACCTATCGAGAGCATACAAACATTTTTAAAAAAAATATCAGGCCCCCTAAACTCAATGACTCAATCCAAAAAATGGGCATCTGAGATGAATATACACTTCTCAGAGGAAGAAATACAAATAGAAAATCAATATATGAAAAAAACACCAACATCATTGGTCATTCAAGAAATGTGAATTAAAATAACTTTGAGATTCCATCGTACCCCATAAAGAATGGCCAAGATCAAGAAGTCAGCCAATAACAAACGCTGGAGAGGCTGCGGAGAAAAGGGAATCATTTTGCACTGTTTGTGGGAGTGCAGACTGGTACAATCACTATGGAAATTAGTGTGGAAATTCCTTAAAAAGCTAGGATTGGAGATTGCATTCAAGCCAACTATTCCCCTTCTAGGTATTTTTTCAGAAGAACTCAAAAATTCATACCACAGTGATATATGTACGTCCATATTTATAGCAGAATAATTTGGCCTAGCTAAACCCAGATGCCCATCAACTGAAGAACAGATAAAGAAGATGCAGTATTTTTACACAATGGAGTATCATTCAGCTATAAAACAGGATAAATTTGAGTCTTTTGTCAGTAAATGGATGCAAGTGGGGAACATACTCTTAAGTGAAATAAATCAGATCTACATGTGCAAACATCTTATTGTCTCCTTATTGTGAGAACCTGAAAGAGAAAAATGGAATCTGAAGGATACTGTAGATACTGGGAATAGGGAATGAACTTATTCAAAAGGAAAGCGTTACTGAGATAAAGAGAAGGACAGAAGAGGGAGTGAGGAAAAGAGATTTATCTATGTATGTAAGCAGGATAATTTGGATAACCGTATGGTTCATTTTTGCTGGTCAATGGAAAGACATAATTAATGCTTTAATTTGTTCTGTCTCCTTTTTTCAATTGCCTGCACTTTCTTCTTAATTTCTTACATGTTTCTTTTTCCAATTTTACATGTATATATCTGGTAATATGAATAACTGGTTGGAAGACAACACTATACTGTGAAACTGATATTACTTTGTCAAGTGAAATTCTGAATCACTTGTAATTTTTTCTGTTTTGATTATAATTTTTACTCTTTTAAAAAAATAAAAAGAGAGAAAAACATCTACTTTTTCTTGAGTGGATAGAGGAGGCTTTCTGTTAAGAAATATTTAGAGGACAAAGATTTACCACTCAAGGAGCTCCTTATCAAGGACAATGTTTCTACTCATACATGAGAATTGGAAGAATTGGCTGAAGAATCTCCATGGCTCTCAGTGAAGTTCCTCCCACCTAACACAACTCCTCTACTTTGGCCTATGGACCAGCATATTATAGCTAACTTTATTTTTATTTATTTATTTATTTTTTATTTTTTATTTTTTTTGTCTTTTTGAGACAGGGTCTCGCTATGCAGTTGAGGCTGGCCTTGAGCTCACTTTTGTAGCCCAGGCTGGTCTCGAACTCGCACCAATCCTCCTGCCTCAGCCTCCCAAGTGCTGGGATTACAGGCGTGAGCCACCACGCCCGGCGGGGGCTAACTTTAAGAAGATATACACCAAGACATTGTTCCTGAAGTCCTTCCACATGGTCTCAGATACAGATTTAACCCTTAAAGAGTTCTGGAAGGAACATTACAGCATCCTGACCTGAGTGGGGTTGAGAATCCTGGATCAGTGTCTCTTTAAGGACATTGGGGTCCACCTGGAACAAAATGTGGCCCAAAATTATACAGCAGAGAGACTTTGAAGGCTGTATCTCTAAAGCAGCCTGAACCTTCAGTTGAACCTGTGGTTGATGACACTGCCAGTATAGCTGAGACTGTGGACTTGCGAATAGATGGTGGTGATATTGAGGAACTGGTGGGAGAGCACTCAGAGGAATGATCTCAGAGGAACTTCAGCAACTTCTGGCTGAGCAACAGAGAATGGCAGCTGAATCATTTTTTGAAGAGCATGGGGTATCAACAATCAGTGCAACAAAGTTCTTCTGAAATAAGGCAAATTCTAAAAAAAAAAAAAAAAAACTGGACAGAACTACCTTGGTAGAGAAGATCCACCCAGACAGAGAAAAGGCTGATAGTTGCATTCAATTGCTTAATGACAATTTCAAGTTATCCTATAGAACAATGACAAAGAAAAGACAGAAATAGACAAATTTGGGCCAGTTTTTGGTTCTGAAGAGATTGTGACCTAGTGAGCCAAAAGCAGGTCCGAGTGGGCTACAGACTTTCCCAAGGAGTGAAATGACACCAGAGACCAGGTTTCTGATGTTCCTACGGAGGGGGAGCCTCTGTTCAAGCAATAACCACCTTCCACTCTATCCTCTCTTCCTGTGAGCTGAACATGTCAACTTGAATGGTGAGTACAGGGTGACACTGCTATTTCTGGTGAGCTAGGCATATTTATGTTTTTGGCAGATACACCAGGAAAATTACTAGAAAATTATACTTCCCTGTTTATTGAAAAGGTTAGTTAGGGAGTTCTTTGGGAGGTTCAGAACACATTACAGATATTTCCGTGATTTCTTATGGAAAAATAGTCTTGACTTATAGCTGACTTGAGTTACAACCAGCGCTCATGAACAACTTGATTTTGTAGGTAAAGTGCCCACAGTAAGTGATTTGCTGCCTTTTTCTAAAATCTTATAAGATTCTGTCCTCATGTTGCCTTCCTTCCTTCCTTCCTTCCTTTCTTTCTTTCTTTCCTTCCTTCCTTCTTTCTTTCTTTGTATTCTAAGGAAGAGTCTACAGGGTGTTCAGGGTCTCACTACTAAATCAAACTCATAGTGAGCCCCCTGTTTACAGTCTTTCAAGAACTGGGATTTTTATTTTTATTTATTTTTATTCTTTTTTCAGAACTTTTGTTTGTTTATTCACTCATTTTTATGGCCGGCTCAGCCCACCCCGAGGGCAGGGCTGGTGCAGCATGTGGTGCCAGGGATTGAACCACCGTCCCTGAAGCCACCCAAGCTTCCTCAAGCAGGCGCTTTAGACCACTGAGCCATCCCGCCAGGCCCAAGAACTGGGATTACAGGCTCATGCCACCACACCTAGTCTCAATTGCTGTCTCAGTGCACCCTGGGAGTGGGACTGGCCAGGCAAGCCCTGGGATTGACCCCTTGGCCTCTGTTCCTGCTTGCAGGTGCTTTAATCCGCTGAGCTATTTGGCTGGCTCTCATGTTGTATTCCTGAGCTTTTGACTAAGTTGTGCTGCAGATTTCTTTTCTGGTCATGACTACCTGGGATTCTAGATGGTTTGCATACCTGCATGTTAAATTACTTCCTTGTATTTGGAAAGATTTTTGTATACAGGTTTCTTATGCTATTTGTGCTCATGATTTTTCATGAAGTCCTACAAATCCTAATCTTCTTTGTATCAACTAACAACTTGTATTGGTTTTCCATGACCTCTGTTTTTAAGATATCTTTGAGTACATGGTCACCTGCACCTGCCTTATTCTCTTCCTGACATGCTCCTACACTGGCCATTCTGGCTTTCAAAACAACCTTTTATCCCCTAGATTTCTGTTTGGTACCTTTTAACGGACTCTAATTCTTTGCTAAACTTGTCATTCACGTCTTACATAATTTTGATTAGTTCAAGTAAATAAGACACTTATTAGTGTCTCTTTAGGTTCACTGATCCTTTTGTTTTAGAAGTCCATTATCATATATATTATGTATATATATATATATATATATATATATATATATATATTACATATTAGATATGTGTCATGTTTCAGCTTCCTTAGTACCTTATTGATCTGTTTGGTGCTGTTTTTTTTTTTTTTTTAATCATCCTCTGTAATTCAGCTGATTGGTTTTTCAGTTTCTCCCCATCCATGCAGCATGGATCAGCCTCAGTGCAACTGGGAGTTCGGGGAGGGATTTTGTTACCTTGTTTTCTTATGTTCTATTGTTTTCGTTTGTTGCTTAGTTTGTTATGAGTGGAGACAAGTTCTCCTCCCCAGGAACTGGTTTTGCATCCTGAACTGCTTCACTGTTTTGTCGGCATTGTCTTTGGCTTATCTGTAGTTTCTAATTTTCCTGTCAGCTCCTTCTTAAGTCCAGGAGATCTATTTCTTTTCCTGTTCACTAAATTGTTATTTAACAGGTGCCTGCATTCCAGATGCTGAAGAGTCTGTATTTTGCAACTGGTTTTTACTCCAGCTTTCAGAAAGCTGAGGATACAGTATGTTGTTTTGGTCACAATAAAAGAAAAATCTTGAAGTTCACTGGGGTTTTCCCAAGATGGCATAAAGGTCCTCATTTAGATAATGAGCACAAAACATTGATAGCCTTTTAAATAACTGATATAATTGTCATATTTATGGATTTCACAGAGCTATAATGTTAATACTGTTAGGTTTAGAGGACTGATACAGAATTATAACCATCACTTTTACCAATTAAGCAAGAATAATAAAATCACAGAAAAGGTCAGCACTACCAAAAGGAGATATGTGACCATTTTTATCCTCATAGGGAATTTCACAATGTCCTCATTTTTCTTATTTTTGTATCAGAGTATTAAGAACCTTATCTTGGGTCTGTATCAGTCCATGAGTTAAGAACAATTGCTACAAAGAATGAAAAATTGCAAGTGAGTAGCAATAACAAATTCCAGGGCTTTAATAACCAACTTCCAAAACATATGGCCTATATAAGTTATCCTCCACCCTTGCTAAAACTGTATTATTACCTCCATAGCCAGTTCAGTGACTTTTCTGTTGACCTCAACTAACAACTAGAATACCTTATTTTATTTGTTTATTCACTCATTTTTATGGCCGGCTCAGCCTGCCCTGAGGGCAGGGCTGGCACAGCATGTGGTGCCGGGGATCGAACCGCGGTCCCTGAAGCCGCACAAGCTTGCCCAAGCTTTCCCAAGCAGGCGCTTTAGACCACTGAGCCATCCCGCCGGGCCCCCCGCAACTAGAATACTTTAAAAAGAAGCTTTTAAGCAGAGTATGTCCCATCATTAATCCTCAGCATGATGACAGGATTTGAAAACATATGCAATAAACATGGACTTTTTTAATTTTATTTTTATTTATTTTATTTTATGGTACCAGGGATTGAACTCAGGGCCTTGCACTTGCCAGGCAAGCACTTATTCTACTGAACCATCTCCCCATCCCCAACAACAACTTTTTAGCTAAGGAAAACTTGGGTTTATCTGTAGGAGTGGAGGATATAGGGGATAAAAAAAAAATGTAACTTTTGGGCTGCGTGCTCAGTTTGCAAGTCAGTGACTTCTGCAGGAATTGTCTCCCGAATGCCTTTCTCCTAGCACACAAATTATGACTTGGGTTGACTAACCAACATTGACCCATTGTAGGACTATCAAGTCTCTCCCAGAACTTGGATTCGAGACTGAGATACTTTGAATTGACTTTTGGCTAAGAACTTCTAAGAGTCAGTGCACCTCTTACCTGAATGAACTCTTTCCTCCTCTCTCTTTCCTCACCTCTAAATGGAGAAATAGGCAGCCATTCTCCAGGGTCCTTAACCTAAGGGACCAATACATTAGAAAATTATTTGTGGCAATTGTTCTTAACTGATACAGACCGATACAGACCCAAGATAATGTTCTTAATAATCTGATAGGAAAATGAGAAAAATGAGGACAGTGTGAAATTCCTGAAGAGGATAAAATAGCCAGATATCTCCTTTGGGCAGTGCTGACCTTTTCTATGATTTTATTATTCTTTCTTTCTTTCTTTTTTTAACATTTTTAAAGAATTTATTTATTTTGTTTTATTTTTTTCTTGTCTCAGAACTTTTGTTTTTTTGTTTGTTTTATTTTTATGGCCAGCTCAGCCTGCCCTGAGGGCAGGGCTGGCGAAGCATGTGGTGCCGGGGATCGAACCTCGGTTCCTGCAGCCGCCTGCAAACGCTTTAGACCACTGAGCCATCCTGCCAGGCCCTATTGTTCTTGATTAATTGGTAAAAGTGATGATTATAACTCTGTATCAGTCCTCTAAACTTAACAGTATCAAGGTAGTTCCTTGAGAATCTACAAACTGAGAGGCTATAGCATGAGTTGATTGCATGTTTTTATTTTAATACTTATGATCATCAGTTTATTCTCATGACTTTCATTAAAAACATACTAAAACATGAAACTCAGGCATCATGAGTATTGTTATAAAAAAGTGCATAATCTAGTATCAAGGTCATTTTGACACAAATATTGTCCAAAAAAGGAGGCCTTTTTCTAAATAAAGGTCCTTTTACTACTTAAGGCCTTTTAACTATTTAAATAATAAAAGGGTGAGCTTAAAGGAAAGTATTACATAAACAATATAGTTAGAAAAATTTTAAAAATCATAACGATGTATGAGAAAAGAGGCTTAGCTGTTCCAACAAACTTTGAACAAATCCCGCTGAAATACTACAGCTCTTTGATTTCATGAGTGATGTGGATTGGAGATAAATGATTTGTGGTTTGCCTAATAAATCAACAATGAAACCAATTGGGACACCAAGCTTTGAAACACTGATTGAATGATTCAAAGTGAGTAATAAGAGTGAATATCCGTTGAGATGCTAGGCATTCCTGAAATGCTTTCCAAATATTAACTCATTTAAATCCCAGAACAAACTCATGGGATAGGTCCTCATTTTTACGTCAGTTTCCCATGGTGACCTGAGGTGTGAAGGGGTTAGTAGATTACCTAGTCCTCTGCCATTAGGCCACAGAGAATGTGCGTTTCCTTGAAGAAATCTCATATCTCAGCCTGATTATTTTGAAACTGAGCTGGATTTTGGTTTCTGAGTGCTATCCCTTGTTCATTTGTGACTTATCAGCATTAGCTAGGAATCCACAGAACCATAACACAGCCGCTTAGGAAACAACACGAGTTGCGGGACCGACCTGCCTCTTGAGCTTTCAAAATGTCCTCTCTGCCCCTTGATTCTCCTTACCCCTTTAAATCTGATTATTTCTCAGCTATCGCAGTTCACTTTTCTTTTCATTTCCCCTCTGTTAAGAATGCTTCTAAGACCTGGGGAATTTCTTTCAAATCATGGCATTCTCTACAAAGGGCCAGTGCAAATCCTCACATATCTGGCTAAATAATTTTTCACAAGGATGTCAAGATAATACTACTGCTAATTAAAGGACAGCTTTTCAGCAAAGCTTTTTATTTTCTGTAGTCTTTTCTTCTGCGATTCTAATCAGGCATACATTAAATCTTCTCACACTGCTTGCCACAGTAGAAATTTCTTTTTCATTTTTCCTCCTCCTCTTTTTTCTGTCTCCCTCTTCTTTACCTCTGTCTTCTTTCTTTTTCTCCTTCTGTACTTACTCTTTATTTTTCTTTTCTTTTTCCTTTTTTTTTTTTTGTCTTTCTGGGACAGGGTCTCATTTGCAGTGTAGGCTGGACTTGAGCTCACTTTTTAGACCAGGCTGGTATCAAACTCGCACTAATCCTCCTGCCTCAGCCTCCCTAGTGCTGGGGTTACAAGCATGCGCCACCATGCCCGGTTTTCCTCTTTATTTTTCTTTCGTTCTCTATGTTCCCTATTTAATTACAGGTACTATGGTTCTATTAATCAATTCTATCTCAGTTACATCTAAACTACTATCAACTTGTTCACTAATTTTTAAAATTTCTACAATTAGACTTTTACTTCTAAACGGTCAAGCCATTTGCATTAAAAGATGTCTTGCTATGTGCTATAGTCTGGTTTCATGCTTATCTTTTGTGAATCTATGCGTTTTTAGATTTTTTTTTTTTTTTTTTTTTTGAGCAAGGTCTCATTATGTAGTTCAGGGTGGCCTTGAACTTACTATGTAGTTTGAACTGGCCTTGAATTCTAGGTTCAAATACTAGATTTACAGGCATGTGCCAACATGCCCGATCTTTACAAATTTAATGTGTGATTTTTCTGCATCATGTATCTGAAAATTACTACATCTGTAGTCATTAAAGCTCTAATTCTATTGTTTTTACTGACTTCCTCATGCCTTACTTCCCAGGTATGTTTAATGATCCTTGATTCTCTTGAAGTTTGCTTATCCCTTCATGTATAAGAAAGCTTTGGGAGGTTATCTGGAAATTAAAGAAGCATTTCTCCCGTTCTGTGTTTCAGCCCATAAAGTCTCCCTTTTCCCCCCTGTCTATATCCTTATGTTCTCTCTCTCCCTTCTCCTTTCCCTCCTCTCTCTCTGTCTCTGTCTCTGTCTCTGTCTGTCTGTCTGTCTGTCTCTCTCTCTCCTACTTACTAGGAATTTAACCCAGGCCCTTCACACCAAGCTATATCCTCATATATATATATATATATATATATATATATATGCAATTGTTTGTGACAGGCTCTTACTAAGTTACGAGATTGTGCAACGTAGGCACAAACTTATGATCCTCCAGCCTCAGCCTCCCAGAGTGCTGGAATTGCAGGTGTGTGCCACCCACCACACCTGCTCTTTTCTCTTTCCAAGGCCATGCAGTTCTTTACGACTTCTTACATTTGAGAGAAGGTGGTTTCCCACCATTTATCTCACACTCTGAGTTCTAGTCATGTCTAAGGCCTGACCCAGAAAGCAGCCTAATCTTAGGCAAATGTACGCTACAACAATCAGTTGTGGCTACAGGGCCAGAAACACGTATCACAAGTATGTCTGTGGGCTCCCTAATACTGCAGAAAAAAGGGCCAATGTGCATGAAGGCAAAAATGAATATCTTGCAAACATTCTTTCTTTTCAAGCCACGCCGTTCCTGCCTTAGTGTGAATGGTCATAATTATTTCCTTCCTAGTTACCTTGCTTCCAGCCTTCTCAATCCATTCTCTACCATTGTTCTTTGCATATTGAAAACTGCATTTAGAAAATGTATAGTGTCCACACCCTGTGCTCTGTATTCCTATTATGAGGACAATATGCAATGTGTCAATTATTGTGAATGTACTACTAATGTGTTGTGAAACTATCATATGGATATTTCTTATTAAAAATAATTAACAAAAGAAAACTGCATCATAATATTTCCTAATGGAATTCTTTTAAGAATTCCTCTTTGCTTTTATGGCAGTCAAGACATTTTTCTTAATGTGCTTAGTACAGGCTCTATGGGGTTTTACTACCCAGATCAGACTCGTAGTGATCCTTCTTGCTTTTCAGCCTCCCAAGTGCTGGAACTATAGGCACACATGACCACAGCCAGTCTCAATCACAAACTCAGTGTGCCTCAGGGTTGGGGTTGGCACGGAAGACCAGGGATCAAACCCTCAAAAAAAAAAAAAAAAAAAAAAACCTCGGCCCCTGCCTAAGCACGGGCTTTAATCCGCTGAGCTATCTGGCAGACCCAAGACTTCTTTAGCTCCTTGACTTAAAACCAGGTCATCTCCCAATAAAACAGTTGTAAGTTTAAAATACTGGAAGCCAAAAATGCATTTAACACTCAACTTACAGAATACCACAGCTTGGCAACACAGTAGACTATAGAGCAGTGGTGGCAAACTTTTCAGAGCTTTCAATGGTACAATAGCCCTTGTGACACACTACCGCAGGTTCATTACTACAGCTACCAGGTACCTGCTATTTATTCTTGTTATCACATGACTGCCCAGAGGTTGATTTGAATGCTACTGGCAATGTTTTACAAGAGAGCATTGTCCTCTATATCTTACACCTAGAAAAAGATAAAAATTCCAGGTCTGTTTTCTACTGGCTGTGTATCATTTTGCACCACCAGAGGTTGAAAAGTCATTAGATGAAAGCATCGTAAGCCAGGGCCCAGCTTCGTGTTTCTCTTGGCCATAATCCTTCTACCTTAAACCCCAGAAATTCCAAATCAGCTTTTGCTCCCATGAATTGGCCAGCTCTCTCATCCTCTGTGCTTTTCCCCATGCTACTGTCCCTACCTGCAAGACCCTTCTTCCTTGTGCTACTCCAGTAAATGTATTTTTTGCCTATGAAGAACCAACTTACATCTTGAATTCCTTTGATCGGCCCTACCTCTGTCACCCTTAAGGAACTACTTGGGAAATAACCCAAAAGGATTCTACCACTGAGCTACACATTCTCTGTATTATTACACCTGTATGTACCATATAGTAGCTTTCTCACCCTAATGTAATATTCTGCCTGTTTGCCACAACCATTGGTGAACTGTTGATATTTTTAGGATTAAAACTGTATTTTGTTATTTTTATATTTCTATCTCCTAACAGACTATTTGGAGCACATATTGTTCACAGGAATGTTTATTGGTTGTTACAAAGCAAAGGATGCATTAGTCTTTGAACCAACTTTCTGGAAACAAAAAAGTTAACAGATATATTTTACATCTGGGATAAATACATCATTATATTTTTATTCTATCTATCTATCTGTCTGTCTATCTATCTATCTATCTATCTATCTATCTATCTATCTATCTTTCCAGTTTTAATTCTGCCAGTCTTGAAGACAGCTGTAAGTGGAGTATAGTTTATGACCTGTTGTGTTCTGATTGAAGGATTCCAACTCCAGCACAGAATTAGTGGAATTCTCAGTCTGAAAGGATTTAAAGTTTGGGGTGGGGACAGAGAAGGGAGCAGATTGATCAGAGGGTGCTCAACAGCATTGTTGGGAGTCAGAAGTTCTGCTGTTACTGCACAGTGGGTGGCTATAGAGAACACTAACGTACTGAGCATGGTGACATAGGTCTGTAATGTCATTAGTTCACAAGGCTGAAGCAGGGGGATCAGCCTTTAACCTTTTGGCATTAGTCTGGGCAAATTAGTGAGACCCTATTTCAAAATAAAAAACGAAAAAAGGCTGGGATTATAACTCAGTGGTAAAGTACTTCTGGGTTCAATCCCTAGAATCAGAAAAGAAAAAAGAATAATGTACTATTTTACTCAAAAAGCTAGAGGAACTTTGAAACATCTTACCATGAATAAATGAACAATATTTGAGAAAATAGATATGTTTCACCTGGTTTAAACTTCACATAATATATACATGCACTGAAACATCGCCTAATACCTTAATAATATGTGATTCTTTTATATATTTCTGTACCAGTTAAAATTTTGAAAAAAAAAAAATTGAAATCCTCAAATCAGCACAAGTGTCACTTAACCGAAGTTACGTGAAGGAAGTGCACTGTATGAAGGAGAACTGGAACAATCAAATTCCAGGCAGGGTCCTGGTGCAGGCCAACACACACAACTGTGGGCTCGCGTTACATTTCATGCTCCTGTTACGGCATGACTCAGAGTCCAGAAAGATATCAGGAAACAGGTTGTGGCAGAGCTTCTCACAGAGTTACCACATGGCAGGCAAAAACCTCGCAGAAAAAAACTTGAGGCTTTGTTGCTTGGGAGAAAAAAATCCATCTACATTTCTTTTAAAGACTTCTTTCTTTCTTTCTTTCTTTCTTTCCTTCTTTCTTTCTTTTTTTTGTGCAGGGTCTCACTACACAGCTCAGATTTGTAGTGATCCTCCTGATTTCTGCCTCCCTAGTGCTGGGATTACAGGCATGTGCCACCATGCCCGGACTCCATCGTGGACTCAGTGCACCTGAGAGTAGGCCCGACGCAGCATGCAGTACAAGGGATCGAACCCTGACCCTTGTGCTTACCTAAGCAAGCACTTAGTCTGCTGAGCTATACCACCAGCCCTCCATTCACATTTCTGATCTCTAGAACTAGAGAGATCTCATGGACCAAGGAAATAGACAAGGTATCAGAGGGTCTGGGTTGTAGCCCTTGTTTGACATTAATAGTTACATATATATTTAATTTCACATTTCCTAATAAGATCTTTAAGAGCAAACTTCTGATTGTAAGTTTTTTTCAAAGCACAGGATTGATCTTTTAATACAATAACCAAGAAAGTAAAAATCAGTTAATTTTTCATATAACCTTTCATATTTATGCATTTGGCCTGCATATACACATATGCTCAACTTTACATTAATAGGATCATATCATATCCAATTTTATAAACTGCTTTTGTCATTCAATTTATTTCTGTATTATTATGGAGCTATATTATATATATATATTACATTGCTTAGTTGTTTATATAATGGAGTCACATATTATGGATACAACATAATTCATTTTTATAATTCTATTAATAGAATTTTAGAACTTAAAATATTTTCATTTGTTATAAACAGTGTGGTATGACTATTCGTATGTAAGTATTTTGTACTGTTATATGAGCTGTCGCCCAAGGATAATTTTTTTTTCAGGTAGAATTTCTTAATCAAAGGATGTAGAATATAAAGAAAGAATATTCACATGTTTTGAAGGCACTTAATATTAAGTTCTTGACAGGCAGATAAATACTCTGTACACTTAAAAAATGTAATTATGAAGAAAGAGTATAGTCCTAAATTTTCTTATTTGGAAATATTCCTTAGCTGTATCTTTAAGATATCTGAACTCCTGAATAATCCTGGGAATTTGTTTGTTTCAAAAATATTTTATGCAAATCTTATGTAAAATAAATCTGTGTGCAAAAACAGCACTTTATATTTTTATTTTAAGAAACCTTTGAGCCCACCGCTGGGAGCTGAGCCTGCGCACCCGCTGCGGGTAAGCCCCTGCGCCCCTCTGGCCCGCCTCTGCGTTCCCGAGACTAACTTCCTGTCCCAGCCCAGCCCAAACCCCACCGCTGGGAGCTGAGCCTG
>PVJA010036723.1:0-20855 GCA_004027025.1 Myocastor coypus
TTTTTTTTTTTTTTTTTTGTCAAGTTCTTTCTGTGCTTGGGTTAGTGTTCTTTTCTATTTGAAATTTCATTGCTGATTTCACAATAACTACAGTTTTCAATTAAAATAATTAACTCTCCTTTCAAAGACAATTTCAGTTTTCCAAGCCATTAAATAGCCTGATGTTTCCTTCTGCACAAATGTAGTAAACATCATGAGAAGAATGGAAAACCAACTCAAATACGTAGACAAAATTAGGAATCATTTTTTTTTTATTTTGCAGCAAAAGTGGCACACACTCTGCAACTCACTTTTTTTTACTTCAAAAAGATTTATTAACAAAATTTGAAGGGCATAATAATTTTCAAAGAAAAATATTGCCTCTAGGAATCACGGGCCCCTTTGCTAGGAGCCAAATCTGTCCTCTGTGTGCCAGATATCTCTTGACTTTCTGGTGGGAATTCTGTAGCATGCCATTTTTATTAAGGTTGAGAATTATTTGATCAAATGTGGATGTGAAACCTAATTTGAAAAATAGTTAGCAATGCATACTTGAAAGAGAGCTACTTCTCAAGTACCCTGCATTCTTCATTGTAAGTATTGGATTTCATGGACTTGAGTGGAGTTCTTTCGTCCCTGCAACAGAGCCTAGCCAGGAGTCTGCCATGCAGCAAGCATGAGAATCAGAAGTCTTTGTCTTCCCTTCCTTCCACTAATTCAGAAAAAAAGTGAATAATTTTGTCCTTCCTAACCCACATTTTCTCACTCAACCCCAGCCCTGTCACAAGTGTCACAAATCTTACCATATGTTGACTATCTTGGCCTTTTTCTAATTAAAGGCGGCTGTTCCATTCCCCAGGCCCTGCAAAAACCCTTCAGGCCCTAAAAAAGCAATGACTTTCAAATCAAAAAGCTAGTAAATAAGTCAGTTTGGGGCCCAAAGCAATTATCATTACAGGGAAGTGTCTTGTTCAAAATCAATCTTGAGTTGGCTAACTTGAGTCTTTTCATAACTGGGAGGCAGCAAATAGCAAATTCACTCCCAAACATTTACAAAGGCAATTTCTCCATGTTATTATGACTCACACGTAGAGATGTTCATGACAGAGACATCCCAACAGCTATAGCACTCTTTACTCTCCAAAAATCATAGGAAATTTTTAATTTTATTTATTAATGTGACCAGTCATTTAACTGGTACTTAGTTGAGTATATAATGAAGTTCAGTTCTAGAACAGTGTTTTCTAATGCAAAGCATTCTGTTCAGCTTCAGCCAGGAGAAGACTGTCAAGGTGGTTAAAATACAAGAAACTTATCATTTTTGTTACAAAAGAGACAAAATCCCAGAATATAGACTTAAAAAAAATATTTCATCAAAATGCATAAGATAAAAGGAAAGAAGAAGGAAAACATAGTACCTAAAACTGGAGGGCAGAAGTTCAGGAAAAAAAGACAATTCACAGAAGAAGTGAGTCTTGACATGGCCTCCTTGACATATGCACAGGCACAACGAAGAATGAGGCTTTCTAGGATGAGAAGAGAGTATCCTTCAGAGCTGCCTGATGCTGAAAGAGCCCAAGACTGTGTTGTGAAGCCTTCATCCCTCAGTTCCAGTGCAGGAGCCAGGACGAATGAGGTAAAAATAGACAGTGTGTCTTCACTTAATCTCTGACAAATACGTGAAATTTCCTATTTTCAAGATGTGAGCAACCCATGGACTGTTTTTAGCAGAGTGAGATAGACATATAAACGAAGAATAGTAAATTAGAGGGCTAGAAACAGGTGCAGGAGAAGCTGTGACTCACAAGAAGTGACTCCAGCAAGAGAATGAGAGGGAATGGATTCCTACCTTACTTCACCACCCTTAGGATGGAGCAGAGTGAAACATGAACTACTGAGCAGCATCTTCCTGTTCTGTAACTTACAAGCTGTGTTAAAAGGGTGGAGGAGAGAAAACAAGTTCTAATTGGGGTACACGATAAATAAAAAGCAATATGGATAAATTCACTCCAAGAATATCACCTATTACTGCTATAAAAGACAAAAAAGATATAAAAATTACAGAGACTATAAATTCCAAATGTGCATATATTGTGCTATGGATTTATCACAATAAAAATGTTAGGTAGCATCCATATTTAGGACCTCTCAAGGACTACACATCATTCTCAGTTATAGACCATTTAGTACTGACATTCATATTTTTTCCACTTGAGAGGTAGAAGATAAAGGCATAGAGAGGTTAGAAAAACCACCTCGGGACCCACCCAGTGAATATGACAAGCTTGGCTGAACCCAGAGCCCCTGTGCTTCTGAATCATCAGTGTGATTTATGCTATCTAAATTGCTGTTGGAAGAGGATCCCTGCAGATACCACAAGGAGCTACCAGATCCGACATCGACTTGAAGCTGCGTATACAGGGTGGAAGGGAAGAGGCTGGGTTTAATACGGAGTGGGAACCAGAGGCAAGGGAGGAGCAGTTTCCTACGCAGTGGGGGCAGGGGAGCCTTGTGAGGGCCTGGAGGTGCGAAGCAAAGGGAGTTGCAATCCATCATGAAGCTTATTACGCTGTCATCAGAGAGGTCCCCAGGGTATTGGGGACTGTTATGTCACACTGTCACTGCTCTCTGAAAAATGTAGACAGTTATTAAATGAGATCTCAATTAAGCAGAGACCTCAATTAGTCAGATTGCATGCCTGAAAATATTATTTTTTAGTAAGAAAAGAGGAGTGACAAGCAGTGAACTAAGCTTCAGGCGGCCTACTGTGCTGGAGCGCAGCTGAGCCCCAGTCCTCACTGATGTGAGGTTAAATGAGAATATCTCAGACTCTACCAAAGAAGAAAAGACATTGCATTTCTGTGAGTTGCTGTCTTTTGGTTTTTGTCAAGCGGATTGAGGATGTCGAGCTAAGGATTCTTTGAAGCAAAAGAAAGCCTCTAGTTTAATCAGAGTTGAGTTGTGGTACAACTAGCCATGGGATGCTGAAGACGTCAATATTGTGTCGTCAACAGAAGCAATAGGAATTCCTCACTGAAAATATTGACTCCCAAATGTAGAATTTTGTTTTGGGTAGTGGTTCTACATTGTAGCTATTGATAGATAGATACATTATTCTAAAAGTAGCTGTTCATAAGAGCAAATAATTTCCTCACACCACGTTAGAAGGGCAAGAAACAAAGAGAAATTTAGCTAACTGGTTCGGGCTGAGGATCTCTCATGCTGTGGGAGTCGGAGATGACTGCTTGGGCTCTGGGTCTATCTTTCTGGAGCTGTTTATAGACATAGTAGCTGGGTTTATGTTGCAAGGGATCTCAGCCATGGAGGACATAGACAGAAACAGAGATCAAGACAGAGTCATAGTGTTTGCAACTTAATTCTGAGTGAGACATTCATGTACTCTAAATCTCATTTAAAATATATATATATATATTCAAAACAAGGTCTCACTAGGCAGCTAAAACTTGTAGGGATCCTCCTGTTTTCAGGCTCTCTAGTGCTGAAATTACAGGCATGTGCCACCACACTCAGTCTAAATTGTTGGCTCAGTGCACCTGGGGTGGTACCAGTGAAGAATGTGGTGCTGGGAATTGAGCCAGGTCGTTGTGCTTGGCTAAACAGGTTCTTAAGCAAGAACCTACTGGCCTACCTCACCAGCCCCTCAATCTCCTTGCTTATTACTAAGCCCAGCTCAAACTCTAGGGGAGTAATTAAACACCTCTTGAAGAGAAAAACATTGAAGAATTTGTGAATATAACTTTGAACCACTATAAAGAATTGGATACCTTTTCATTATGTTTCCATGTCTTTGAAATTGAGATACTAATATACACAACAAAAAACAATATGATCCAACAGGATTTATTAAAGGCTGTCTCACACAACATTGAGGAAAAGAAGTCTCGAGTTCTGCAGTGGGTTGTCAGCTTCAGGCCCAGGAGGATCCCTTGTGTTCCAGTCTGAGTTCCACATCTTAAGAACCAAGAAAGTCAGTCGTATGAATTCTATTCTGAAGATGGAAGGTTCAAGAACGTTTAGCTGCTCCATGCTGGAATACTGGGCTTTTCTAGCCTTGTAACATAAACTGAAACCAATTTTGGGGGGATTACAGGACACCAGGAAGCTATTGAATTGTTATCAGAAAGGTCCCTAGGGAACAGGCACTGTTATATCACACTGTCACTACCCTCCTAAAATTTAGATGGCTATTATATGAGATCTCAACTGAGCAGAGCATGTACCATAATATTAGCAAGAAATCATCCACTCAAAAACCAATCATCCTCTTTAAGAAAAATACCTTCTGAATCCATCAAAGATGATATTGCTATTATTTTCTCTCTCTCCCTCTCTCTTTCTTTCAGTTTTCTATTTTTGCATTACATTATCTTCTTTAGGTTTATAAAATTCAAGGTAATGTATAAATTATTTTAATGAATGACCACTCCACTATATTACTTGAATAAATGAGTATCTTGAGGTACCAAGTCAAGCTTATGCTAGTGTATATCAGACTACTTTTCTTCTTTTAAAACACTGAGAATGCTAGAAGGTAGAAATAGACATGATACAGGGATATAGAACAAAAAGAAAGTTAGAGAAGGAATTGTTCATGTTTTTCTCCCTAAATTAATTTTTTATCATAAAATGTGGGAAAATGACAACATTATCTAAACAACCAAAAAGACTGCTGACACATGCGTCCTATGTTCCAACTGTTACTCTGAAGGCTTCTTTTAAGAAAAGTCTATTAAGGGTCCATAAAATGAACATGAAGAACCAACTTGTGCAGGTCTGGGGTCTTTGTTCTGGTCTTTAAAGAAGGCATAATCATATGAATGTTTCCCTGAATACATAATTTCTTTTCTCTTTATTTGTATTTTAGTTTCATGTATTTGGTACAGGGTCTGACTACACAGAACAAACTCAATGATCCTCTTGTTTTCAGCCTCCCCAGCGCTGGGATTGCAGACGTTCTCCACCACACCTACACTTGGTGGTTGGCTCACTGCTCTCGATGGAGCCATCATGGCATGTGGTACCTGGGATTGAACCTAGGACCTTGTGTTTGCCTAGGCAGATACTTAGACCACTGAGCTATCTCCAAGACCTTGCATACATAAAGACTTTCTCTTTCCCAAAATATAGGTCCCTTATTTTTGTCAGACAATATGATGTTTTAGCTCTCAAGCTAGAATGCTTCTTCAACCCCTCAAATTTTCAGTGGTATCTCTAAATCAAAGCCATGTTTCATGGAACATTCTCAAGAGGGGCACCATGTGCACCAGGAAAACACGTTAGCATATCAACCTCGTTGCCTGGTCTGCCTCTATACTGAGAGGAAAACAATAAAAATAGAGTGATGAAACAAAGAAATTTATCTTTGAATATAAAATGAACATATACATCATATGGATTGTATGAGTAATGTCAGAGAATTCGATTTTAATTTTTCAACAACATGTCATTTGAAAATAGTAGGGCCACATGAGACAGGGAGAGTTATGACAAATAATTTCAGGGTTTGAAATGCAATGCTTCGTACACACCTTGTGTATCATAAACATCTGTTGTCTAAGCTTACCAACCAACCAACGATGAGGTGATGTGAAATTATCACCGGTATGTAGCACTCTGTCTGAAGCCTCTATTTCTTCTCAGACACAGCTATCCAGCTGCAGATGACTGGAAAAGGAGCTATCCTAGAGGATACTTTAGGAAAGCAGGTGAGGTTAACTGCAGAAGCACAAGAGAATCTTCAGGGGTAGCGCTCTAACTGTCACCGACATCATAGTGAAGTGAATGATTTGTTAGAATACACATTTCTGCCTCCTCATTCAGAGTTTCTGGTTCATTAGCTCTAGGACATAGGTAGGAAATCTGTATCTCTGCTTAGCTCTCTAAAAATACCAGCTTTGCAGGCCCACAACTGGAAAATGTCTATTGTAAGGGAAGAGACATTGATTTAAAAGCTCTGGAAAGTTTTTTCTTTTGTTGTCTGTCTTCTTGTTTATCCCTGTTCTATTTTAGACACTGTACATATTGAAAATTAATTAACCACAGTAGGCTGTATAAATTTATTACATATATTTGCTTAATATTTCACAAAAGAAGTTCCTATGTGTTATGACATTCGATTCTCAAAATATCATAATGAGAAAGATAAGCTTGAGGCATTTGTAGGAAAATGAGACCTTTTACTAAGTGGAATGAGTCTGACACACAGGCTTGAGCACTGTGGTTTCTCTTGCATGAAAATTGCAATAGGAGCAAGGAAAAGGTGAAAAGTGAAAGAACAAAGTTGATATATTCTAAGCATACCTCTGTTGTCAATCTCTTATTTCATTCCATTATGGTGTGACAGCTCATGTGACAGTTGCAGGATTTACATTGTTTGGGTATTTTAAGGTCTGCAATATTGTTGCAAAATGGTCTATTGTGAGGAAAAATAAATTTTCAAAATAGGATAATATATGAAGAGAGTAGCACAGAGGTTACCTACATTTAGTGGGAAGGGATTGGAAAAGGGTAGGAGACGGTAGTTTGTTTTGTTTTGGCATAACATAAAAGACCTAAATTTTATTTTCATTATAGTGTGCAATTCTCTCATTGTGTAAAAATGTATTCAATCATATACTCTAAGTTTGTAAACAGTGTGCTATACAAGTTTGCTATGCAAATTTCAGTTCAATAAAGTTGCTGCATTAAAAAAATCTTAGACACTGAAGTATAAAATTCAATGAGGATTATCTTTTTTCTTTCAGTCCTTTGTATTAATTAGTTTCTTACGCACTTGCTTGTTTTTTTTTTCTCTCTCTAATGTGGTATAAGTTGCTATTTAATTTTATTCTTCCATTGCTAATTATTTTATGTATGTGATTTTTTTCTTCACAGTTTTAGATAATTTCATTTTTGTGTATCTTGCTATGATTTTATAAAAATTACTTGTGCAAAAGGTTCATTTTTCTTGGAAATGGGGTACCATAATTTCAACTAAATTCAGAAAGTTTAAATCTTTAAATATTTATTTCCTGCCTCTATCTACTTAGAACATTTTAATTATATGAATATAAGTTTCTTGATTTTGGCACAGAGTGAACTATTATATGACTGTTCTATAAATTCTTGATCTTCCTTATAAATAATTTTAATTGTTATATTCATTTAAGTTTGTTTTTGTTTTTTGTTTTTTTTTAATTTTTTTTTCTTGTTTCAGAACCTTTTATTTTGTTTATTCACTCATTTTTATGGCCGGCTCAGCCTGCCCCGAGGGCAGGGCTGGCGCAGCATGTGGTGCCTGGGATCGAACCGCGGTCCCTGAAGCTGCCCAAGCTTAGACCACTGAGCCATCCCGCCAGGCCCCTAAGTTTGTAAATAAATTATTTACAATATTGAATATAAAAAATCTTTGAATTAGAAATTGCATTGATTTATGATGTTATTTCAACAGGTGATAAAATGTTAAATTCTAATGGTATAAATATCTTGAAGACAGTGATCATGTTTCATTTACATTAGTAGTTTTCAAGTTTATCAATATCAGTGAAACATAAATGACATGTTTGGAAAATAAAAGCCAGCTTGAAAGGTCAACAGATTAGAGCACCTGCTTTGGCAAATGCAGGGACCAGAGTTCGATTCCCAGTGTGCCATGCCAGTCCTGCATCTGAGGTGAACTGAGAGGGTGACTGAGACTGGGCATGGTGGTGCAAGTCTGTAATCCCAGCGCTTAGAAGACTGAACACAGGAGAATCACTATGAATCTGATCTGTGTAGTGAGACCTTATAAACCCTGTACAGAAACAAGCAAACAAAAAAGAAATATATGAAAGATATTAAATCAAATAATTGGGTAGCCACAGTGACATACTTGTTTTTGCTTTGTTTTCTCTGCAAACTTACTTTTTTTTTTTTTTTGTCTTTTTGAGACAGGGTCTCGCTATGCAGTTTTGACTGGCCTTGAGCTCACTTTTGTAGCTCAGGCTGGTCTCGAACTCGCACCAATCCTCCTGCCTCAGCCTCCTGAGTGCTGGGATTACAGGCGTGCGCCACCACGCCCGGCTATCTGCAAACTTACTTTTATTAAACTTAACAATGAATGCTGTTGGATTATCATTTTCCATTGGGTAACACTTTAATACTGAAATTCTTCGGAACAATACACAAGGGAATTGGCCAAACTACTTGTCTAGTGATATGCATGGAAATAAAAAGAAGAAAAAAAATGATGGAGGCCAATTAATTTTAGTTTCTTCAGTATGTAACTTTAAAATGGTTAACATTCCATATAGTGGTGCCCCTGTGACATGTACAAGAGTGTGCTTTTCTCTGGTCCAGTCCAGCAGGACATATTAGTTAAGGGTTGAACCAGATATTAAGGTCACATGACCCCACAATCAGTGCCAACTTTGCAAGCTTCCAGAACACTTACTCTCATCACAGAGCATCTCCCCTCTGCTCTACACACAGGGGCTTGAGGAGACAGAACTACACTGTCCAAAGGAGCCGTAAAGTGAGAATCCTCTTCCAGACAGGAGCTTCTTCATGGCATGCCATGCCAGTCCCGCATCTGGGGTGCACTGAGAAGGTAATTGAGACTGGGCATCATGGCGTATGTCTGTAACACCAGCGCTTAGAAGACTGAAAACAGGAGAATGACTAGGAGTCTGATCTGTGCAGTGAGACTCTATAGACCCTGTACTAAATACAGAAACTGGAATCCTCTTCCAGACAGGCATCTTCATCTTTTACTGCACAGTTCAAAGATGGGCACAGCAAGCACATCAGTTTGCAGGACTGACTTGCCTGTGTGCCTTCTCCCCAGCTACCAAACCAGACTGTGTGGCTTATTGTGATGGCACTGCAAGACAGCCTCAGCATCACGGAATATGGGTCAGGGCACCCACTAGCCCCAGAGGACAGCCACCTGGCCTGTAGAACTCTGGCTTCTCCTCAGGGGAAAAAGCTATTCTTAGACTGAAAAGCTTTCAGTGAGTGGCTGCCAATTCTAACGGGCAGTTCTAGCTTCTCAACCTTGAGCTTGCTCTGCGGAGTTTCCAAGTCCCAATATGTGTCCTGGTGAAGGGAATGCTGGTGGAATGGGGTGGATTTCCCTGCTGCTGTGCAGAAAGGAGGCAGTCCTTCACTTTAACTTCTAAGCAGAGCCTCAGGGTGAGTTTATTTAAGTAGATCAATCATCAAAGTCCTTCATTCCTTGCCATAGTGGCCCACTCACTTTCTGTGGGCCGATGGCCACAGAATCTGTTTTCTTCTCCTAGGGCCTAAGCTTCGCAGAGAGAAGAAATAGCGTAACTCATATCATCTTATCCCAAGAACTTATCATACTGGAAAATGTTTTCTAAAGCAGCAATGAACTCAGCTTTTTGTATTTCTGATATTTTTTACAAAAGAAACAGCTTTTATAGATACCTTCTTAATCATGTATGTGTGTTTCATTTGGTTACTTCAATAATTGCACACTAAATACAAAGTGGGCTGCTTTAACATAGGTAGTTTTAAAATAACTTCTCATACAATTCAAGCCATTTGTCTTTATTTTCAAATTTGACTGTTAACACAAACAGCAACTAGTATACAAATCTCAGTTGGCTGAAAATATTTTGAGAACTAAGAATCAGACTCCTCTGTTTAAAGAGTTCCACTTCAATGAATATAAAACTATTTTTATTGAAAATTAGTTATACCGCTACATATTTTCTTCTCAGTGAAACAAAACACTACATTTCCAAATCAAATGAAAATACCTGAGTAGTTTGTATTTGCACTGTTCAACTTCACACAAAGAGGCTGTGAATTTTTTTTAATGGACAGAATAGATTTATTGAGAAGAAAGCTCTTGTCCAAGAGAGGGACGGGGTGGGGGAGGGGAGTCCTGAGTGGGTTGTCCCCAGGAAACTGTCTTTTCCAGTGATTTTTATAGAGGAAAATCATGTGGTGAGGCAAATCTAAGGTGGTAGAGAAGACATGGAAACTCACTTAGGTGGGCATGAGGTGTGAGAAAACTTGTCAACAAATAGGATTACAAGCACCATTGCTCAGGTAAAACTGATTAAGTCAAGTACCAAATGGGGAATCGAGTTAGGTAGCATGCAGACATGAATGTGAAACAAGGTCTCTTCCTGTTGAGCTTGGGCTAGTGACTCTTTAAGACTCTTTCAAGGTGATTGATACTTATTTAGCATATCAATCCCTGATGCCCCTCTGTGTGTGACTGTATTGTTTACTCTTTTCTTGAGATTGGGTCCACAGTGAAGGAGTGTCCTTCTATAGTTGTAAAGTCTTCCGTGTTGTCCTTGAGTATCTGGACCTATCTAACTGCCTATAATATTTCTATCTAATTCAGCTGCCTATAACATTCCCCCCTCTGAAGAAGCAACCTGAACTGCCATGATGAAATCATGGGTGATGATGGCTCTGGTATCTTCAGGCTGAAAGGGGTCATAGTTGTGAACTGGTAGTTCTGGAGATACTCTCCAGAGGTTCTATCCAAAGGCCCTCAACAGATGCCAGGTATTTTTATCTTAGGCTGTGAAATTTATTTTCATGTCTCATCTTCAAAAATTGTCAGCTGTGCTCAGAAAGGAGTTTAGGACCTAGAAAAGTTTCCTTGGACCAAATGTATTGAAGCAGGAAAGCTCAATATACACAAGAGAAAAGAGCACAAGTGAAGGTTAGAGGTGATGTGTAAAAGGCAGCTGTAGCTAAATAAAAGCAAACTAGGAGAAGAGAGACCAAAAATGTTTTCCATGGCAACAGGGGCAGAAAGAAGCTAGGCGACAGAAAGGCCATGGATCAAGGAGAGGGAAAATGTTGAAATCAGGCATGTAATGGTGTCACCTGGCACGACATATTGTAACTGTTATGCCTTGCACTTATTGTGGTCTCAGTTTCTCTGACATAAAGAGGTGGAAACCATAGTATATTGTTTCTTGACCGCTACCAATTTGCAAGGGAAATGTAATTTGTGCAAGAATATTTATTAAGCATTCTAATATATACCAGACCCTGCTCTGCATTCTCTTTATACATTGTGTCTGCACTATCCTAACTCTTAACCCAGTGGGCAAAACAAGCACTTAATACTATTTGCATCTAAGTTAATGTTTTCAGAATTCCTGGTTGTGTTTGTATGCAATGATAAATGGAACCTTGTGAAATGATTTCATCCTAAAATCATGAATGCCAGATTAAAAATTTAGGAAATGGGTCAATCGCAAACAATAAAAAAATGGAAATTATTAAAGATACACATTAGCCAACCCCAGGTCAAGGAGAGGCTGGCTTTGGAGTCTGGGAGCAGATTTTCCTGCTGTGCTGCTACTACATGCAGCTAAATTGCTGGAATCAAACATTCAAAATATGTGGAAGCTCGGTCTTGCCTCACTTATTTCAGTGAGAGAAAGGTGTTTGACATTCATGACACACAGATAATGTTTATGAAATTCTCATTGTTCCTGTAATGCTAAAGAACCTAGCATAAGAAACTAAAAGAGCAAGTAAGATATAAAAAGTATAGTAGATATTGTGAAAGGCAAAGAAACTTCTTGAAAGGAAAGAGCAAGTGGGATGGCGGTAAGAAAATTGAAACAAAAGATGATAGATAGATAGATGATAGATAGATAGATAGATAGATAGATGGATAGATGATAGATAGATAGATAGCATTGTTAAGAGAGTTGTGCTATTAATTTCTATTACTTCATTGAAAAGAACAGTTAGTGTTTATATTGTTTTATCAATCTTATATACCTTTACTTGGGAATCTAAGCAATTACTTTGAAGTTCACAAGATGCCATAAATAACCATTGTTAATTCCCTACCATCTTGTTTTGGAATTTTGTATCACTTTTATTATTTGTAAATTGTTATAAAAAATTTTAAAAAAACTTATAAATCTGAAGTGTGAAAATCAGCCCAAGAAAACATTAAAGCATACACCCCTGGTTCAGCTCATGAGACCATCAGCTTCCTCACCCTGTCAGTGGTGAGAATTCAAAGATGATGGCACTTGTCCATCTCATAGAGCAAATAACATTCACAAAAAGGTAACCTCATTTCTTCTCAGTACATTATGCACATCTGTAAGTCATGCCTATGCTGGGGCCAGGTACCAAATACCCACAATAAAGGTAAGAATTCTATGTTATAAGCCTCCACAAAGAACAATAACCAGAAAGAAAACTGAGAAAGGGTATTTAGAGATGAAAGGAGGCAGGTGGGTGGGGAGGGGTTTTAAAAAGAAATAATTTGTGTTGGAAACACCCATCTATTGCCGAAGAGAAGAGGAAGCATCAAGTACTACAAACATGTACTAATAAGGCAAAAATTAAAATTATATATTTTTTCATTTATTTCTTTGGTACAGGGTGTCACTACACAGCTCAGACTTAGAGTTATCTTCCTGTTTTCAGCTTCCCAAACTTTGGGACTACAAGTGTACACCACCACGCCTGTCAGTCTCCAGCCCCATGTACCCTGGGGGTGGGGCCAGTGTGGCAGGTGGGACTGGGGATCAAACCCTGGTCCTTGTGTTTGCCAAAGTTCAATTAGTCCTTTGAGCTAACTTACAGGCCCACAAGAACATTAAAATTAAAAAGAAAGAACTTGACTAATTTTTAGTGTCAACAGAATCTTTTCTGATAGGCTTTCTTCCAACACACACACACACACACACACACACACACACACATACTACTATAGGAATGATTTTTCTAAGATCTAAATGTGTGCAGGTTTCCACTGCAGTGGTAAAGCTCTGCAATATATTGCGGCCTGCTACTGCAGTTCCCTGTTTCTTTTCATTCCTTTCCCACCTGAGGAAGAAAGTATTATTTAGCAGTAGCTTCTAGATCCAACACTCTATGTCAAATGGAAGAACACACCCTCTTGGATGTGTTTGTACGTTAGTGCATTAGTTCTACAGGTGTCTCCAGAAGCACCGCAGTAAAACCTGTCTTGTCCAATATGAGCTTTCCCCAACATCAACCAATGGGACCTCACTGAATTTTGCTGTGTCCTGCCAGCTATGAGTCTCACGCCGGTCTCTGACTTGCCCTGTCTGCAGACTCCTCTGCTATAATGAGACTAGTCATATCTGCTATTGGTTCTTTAAAAGACACTCAGAGCACACATCTGGAGGCTCCAGATGAATAATTAACTTGTTCTTTCCTTGATCCTCTCACAAAATCCTATGCTAATTCACACTTTGCACATTGCACTTTCTTTCTTTCTTTCTTTCTTTCTTTCTTTCTTTCTTTCTTTCTTTCTTTCTTTTTCTTCTTTCCTTCCTTCCTTCCTTCCTTCCTTTCTTCCTTCCTTTTTTTCTTTTGGCACAGGGTCTCGCTAAGCAGCATGAACTCATAATGATCCTCCTGTCTCAGCCTCCCCAGTGCTGGGATTACAGGTGCGTGCCACAATGCCTGGTCTCAGTGGCTGACAATGCGTGTCCAGGGTTCTGGAGCCAGCACAACGTGTGGTACTTGGAACCAAACGCAGGTCCTCGTGCTTACAAGGCAGGTGCTAGGAGCTCCGCGCTGTCTCCTGGGCTGCATGCTGCGCTTTTACACCTCTTCACTTTGCTCGCTTTGTTCACTTTGCTCAGGCTCTCACCACTGTATCTCCTGCAGTTTTCCCTGGTCGGCTCCGATTGATCCTTCATGGTTCAATACGAATGCTTCTTCTAATCCTTAGCTCTATTTACAAAATGTACTTCCTCCCCAACTCACCGAGGAATTCATCCCAATGGCCCTATGTTCACAGAGAAATTTTCTTTTTCTTCCTTTACAATACAAACCATCATTAGCCGGGCGTAGTGGCGCACGCCTGTAATCCCAGCATTTGGGAGGCTGAGGCAGGAGGATCAGTGTGAGTTCGAGACCAGCCTGGGCTACAAAAGTGAGCTCAAGGCCAGCCTGAACTGCATAGTGAGACCCTGTCTCAAAAAGACAGAAAAAAAAGTATTAAAATACACAATGTCATTGAGACAAATAAATTGTTAGATGGACAGGGAGGTGCTGAATTGTTCTTGTATAAATTTAAAGCCTTATTTTTGTCCTCTTTGCCATTCATAGAGATTATTTTAAGGTATGTTTAGTGAAAGTGAGGAAAATGTTCAGTATAACTGAGCCCAAAGTGGGTAGTTCACACAGACGGTCCTCCTACCATGCACCAGTGTCCAGCACCACCAGTATCCTCAAGTGTGGTACATTGGTCATAGCTGAAGAACCAGCCCTGATATGCAGTTATCAAGCAAAGCCCACTGTTTATATGAGGATTATCTGTGGCATGCGTTATCTCATTTTGAGGTAAGTGCATGCTCCTTTCCATTATGGCTTCGCCTTACCATTTTGGTATCATACCGAATCATTTCGTGGTGCTAAACTTCTTCCTAATTTGTCCATTCATTTTTTCCTCTTGTCCCTACTCTCTGTCAACTGTGAACGACTTTTTCCCTGGGACTGCCTCTTCCAGAACATAATATTGCATAGATGAAATCATAACCAGCTAACGCTTTTGGTTCTTTCTTGCTTATTTGCTTGGTGTTGTTTTATACTTAGCAATAGGCATTTAACTTTCTGCTATGTCTCTTCACACCTTGGTAGTTCAATTTTAGGAATTATACTGCATTGCTGGATGTAGCACTGTCAGTACACTGTCAGTACAAAGGACATCTTGATGATGATTAGTGGTTGTCAGTTGTAAATCAAGCTTTAAAGATTTGTGCGGTGTCTCGGGAGATAGCTCAGCAGTCTAAGCACCTACATGCCAAGCACAAGGACCCAGGTTTGATCCCTGCTACCACACGCATACCAGCTCCAGAAACCCAGGCACCCTGTGGCCAGCCACCAAGACCAGGCACAGTGGTGCAAGCCTATAATCCCAGCTCTGGGAAGGCTGAGACAGAAGGAGGTTACAATGAATCTGAGCTGTATAGCAAGACCTTGTTAAACAAAAAAAAAAAAAAAGATTTATATGTAGGATTTTGCGTAGTTATATTTTCAACCCATTTGCTTTATTAAAGACTGCAGTGACTATGTAAGGATATATTGTAGTTTTTAAGAAACTGACAAACTGCCTCTGCAGTTGCTGTACCATTTGGAATTTCTACCAACAGGGAAGGATAGGTCTATGTCGCTGTTGCACCAACTTCTTGCTGTTTGTCATTTTCAGTGTTTTGAAATTACTTGCTCCGACGGGTGTGTAATGGCATCTCACTGATGCTTTAATTCATAGTTCTCTAATTATGATGCTCACCATGTTTTCATTTACACATCTTTTCTGATACGACATTTGTTCTGACTGCTGCCTACTTTTTCATTTGAAAATTTTTCTTCTTCACTTTGATTGCCATCTTCTTTATGCATTTTAGCTAAACTCGCCGCCTGATACGGGCATATTGAAAAGATTTCCTTCTTACTCTGGCTTGAATTTCACTTTCTTCAGATTTGTCTTTCCCTATGGAAAGGAGAAGTTAATGCTCAATTTGTTCTGTCTCCTTTTTTCAACCGTTTCTACTTTTTTTCTTCTTAATTTCTTATGCATTTCTTCTTCCAGTTTAGCCTGAATGTATATCTGGTTATACAAGTAACTGGGACACAACATCGTGCTTTATGACAAATGTTGTAAAATTCATAATACTTTGTGAAGTTCTGTTTCACTTGTAGTTTTTTTCTGTATTAATACTATTTTGTACTCTTCTTAGAAAATTTTTTAAAAAGTATAAACAAAATTTCATCTTTGCTATAACAGAAGATTCTAATCGTTTCTGCATTGCGCCTTTGATTTTGTATTTAAAAGATCATCACCAAAGCCAATGTCACAGAGATTTCTCTCCTGTGTTATTATCTTCTTAGAGTTCAGTATTTTACAATGATGTCATTGATCCACTTGCGAAAATTTCTGTGAATGTTTTAAAAATTCAGTGCCTAGACTCTGTTTCCTTCTTAATTTCTTTGTTCCTTTCTCTCTTCTTTCTCCATGTTTTTTGTTTTAATTTCTTTTTCTTTTCTTTTTTTGTTTTGCTTCTTTTGTTTTGTCTTTGTGTATATTTGTCCAGTAGTTCATTATCTTGTGTTGAAAAGATGACCCTATCTTATTTGGATTGCCTTGGCATTGGTGTCAGCTATATTGCTAAAGTTTGCAAGCCGTCATCTTCAGCGCTTTTGACTATGCTTCATTGATCTCTTCCTCTAGTTTTTACCAACATCAGTTGCTTTATTATTATAACTTTGAGTAAATCTTGAAGTCAAGGGGAGTCTATTCTCTGATTCTATTCTTTTCCTTAATTCTGTCTGTCTGTCTCTCTCTCTCTCTCTCTGTCTCTCTGTCTCTCTGTCTTGCCATAATATAGCAAAATAATTTCGTCAATATCAGTTCAAAATGGTTTCTCCTAGGTTGAGACTGAAAGTATAAGGTGTGCTAATCTTTTTTACTGCCTATGCCAATTCTAGGGGGCAAATAAGTTTTCTTGCATCTAGTTATTCATCAAAAGAAATAGTACAGGGCCAGCCAGAGAGCTCAGCAGAGTCATGTGCCTCCTTAGGCATGCAGTGCTGGCTCCACCCCTGGTGTGCATTGAGAGGGCGATTGAGACTGAGTCTGGTGACATGCACCTGTAAGGCCAGCATCTGGAAGGCTGAAAGCAGGAGGATCACTATGAGTCCAATCTACATAGTGGGATCCTGTATACCCTGTACCAAATACATAAAAATGTATATAACTTAATATCATTTAATAATCACAAACAGTAGGTTTTCTTTGGCTGATACTACCATAGAACCACCTCTGTTTCCTATGTGGGAATAATTTGGAAGAGAGGAGGAGGAACTGTGAGCGTGTATTACAGAATGCTCTCCATCAGAAGGAAGAATTTTGTGTCTTTGTTTCACTGATCCTCTTACTCTAAATGCTTGGAGAACTTGTGCTCTATCTTAAGAACAAAAAAATAGATAGTTTTCAAAAGACAAAACACTATTGCTTTGGCCAGAGACCAACATGCTGAAGCAATTTCAGTTCTAAAGCACACATGATTTCTCTTCGCATAAGTCTTTGGCTGAGCCATTGCTTCCAACGATGAGGGACTTTCTCATCATTTTCTGCACTCTGACCTTGAGGCCTCTGCTCACACTATTTCCTCATTGTCTATGTCTCCCATGTGCTTTGTTTCCTGTTCTCCTTCCAAGGACCAGAACACTTTGGCACACATTAAGTACTCAACACACAATTGCTACTTAAAATAACATATTTCACCTTGCCCATGGACCTACTCAGGCCTGGACCAACACACATTTGTATAGCAATCTTGACTGAGTTATTCATACATAGAAACGGATTCTGCATTCTTGATTACTTCTATAATGCATCTTTGGATGCAGCCTTGTACTCCTAAGAGTGTTTGGCATTTCATCTCCTTGATCGATGGTGCAAACAGGATAGACACTCCAAACTCAGGTCTCTCTCTTATTAGAAAAATCTCTTCCAATATTAGAAGGCATCTTGCATCTCACCACCCTAAAGACAGCTGTTATTCATTTCCCAAATGCTTCAGTTGCAGCTTCTGGTCTTCAGCAGAAAGATTTCATTCCATTATTTATGACTCAACCTATTAAATGCCAATGGGAAAGGTCCCTGGAAAGGTGTGTTACTGTGGTTACCAGGAGCTTTCCTCCTCCCAGGAAGAGTCTGCTTTCTAGTGCCTAGAATGGGCTTGAAGAATCAGCAGGAACCACAGATGCTGAAGTAGAGATGTGTGAAAGGCTCAAAACCTGCTGTAATTTCAAGGCAATCTCGGAAACACCAGGACAGATTCTAGGTTTTCTTTCCAAATGGTAACTTAGGGACAGTTTGAAGAAAAGCTACGGAAATTAAAGTATTTGATTCTCTTGCCATAGACACAACACTGACTTTTTATTCTACTGCTGTCTTCTACTTTAAAAAAATGCATTTTTTATGAGAAAGTCAAGCTGGCCTTTTCTAGCAGGCAAACACTCCCTACAGAACAAATGAGCCTTTTTTTTGTTGTTGTTAAATTACAAAAACAGTGAAAGATTTATGATTCTCTTGGACAAAATCCCTTTGTTTTAAATAGTTGCCATTTTTCCATGAAGAAATCAGACACCTTGTTGGTGTTTTCTTATAGTAAACATAAGGTCACTGAAAGGAAACAGGCTAGATGAAAGATCACCATGGTATTAAATTACTTCCATCTGCAAACACTGTAAATCCCATAGACATAAAAAGAGAAGTTATGGTTAGAGCTCTGAAGTGTCATGTTTTTGGACTTGAAAAAAGTCCTTCTGCGGAGGACTTTATTCTACTGCCAAGATTAAGAAACATGAAGTTGTGACGCGGTAACTGGACCATATCAAAAGCCTGCTGCCGTGGAAATCTCACCGTTTTTGTCAGCCCTTTTTGTCCGTTCACTTCCTATGTTATCTAACTTCAAGTTTACGTTGGAAGAAAATGTAAGAATTAGAGCCAAAATCCCGTAGAATGTGCGCATCATGAAGTTAATTCAAAGCTTATAATTATTCTCCTCAGGTTTTTTTTGTTCATTTGTTTGTTTTTTCCTGACTAGAAAACTGTCCATGTATAGCATAAAATTATCTTTTTTAAATTTATTTTTATTTTAGGGAAGGGTCTTCAGGGCATTCCAGGTCTCACTTCTTGACAGGACTTGTAGGTTTCTCCCTGTTTACAGCCTCCCAAGAGCTTTGATTATGAGCGTGTACCACTATGCCCAGTCTCAATTGCCATCTCAGCACACGCTGCAGGTAGGGCTAGTACAGCAGGCTTAGGGATCAAACCCCTGGCCAGCCCTCTGGCCCTATATAGGATATAATTCAAAATGTTATCTTTTATTTATTTTTATTTATTTATTTACTTATTTGTCTTTTTGAGACAGGGTCTTTTGCTATGCAGTTCAGGCTGACCTTGAGCTTACTTTTGTAGCCCAGGCTGGTCTCGAACTCGCACCGATCCTCCTGCCTCAGCCTCCCGAGTGCTGGGATTACAGACGTGCACCACCATGCCCAGCAAAAAATGTTATCTTTTAAATGTGAGGTCCTTTACATTTGTCAAAGCTATCCAGAGTTAAATTTTTCTAAATTGTGTGATAATCTTTAAGTAGAATTTAGATTTTCACCCAATGTTATTAGTCTTTTCTATCATATTGAGGACTGAATATGGGTACTAAGCATGTGAATTCATTTCTTAATTGAAGGAAATATGTTATTCTCAGTCTCACCATGGAAGCCTAGACACTAACTTCTTCCCTTCTTTAGAAGGGTTATGGTCTGAGAAGGGTAGAATCCAATTCTTACAGCCAACATTTGAATTAGAAACAAACAGCTCAAACTAACAGGTTAATTTGGAGTCCGTTTGGCTCAGTGTGAACCATCCCCAATGTCTAGTGACAGCAATAGAGATAGAGAAGGAAAACTTATATGGTGACAAAGGAAAGCAGAGGTGGCAGTGCTAGGATCTTGCTCTGTCTGACCTCAGCTGTTGTGTCATTTCAGGTCTACCATGTATCACCTTACGGTCCTTGGACCAAAAGTTTCACAACTCTGCTGCAGATGCTTCATCTGCACAGTAGGTGTCATGGTAACCGTTATCCCTCGCCTGTGACTTAAGGTTTGGATGAGTCTGTGTGTGTCAGTGAGCTACCACACATGCCAGCCTGTCCAGTGACAGTGCCTTGGATCGTGGGGACTCTCCTGTGCTCCCCACTACGCAACCACATCCCGCTGTCTTCTTGTTGATGAACTTGTACGCTACCATTCTGAAGTCCATCAGCCTGCCATTTCCTTAATTATAACTTGAATACCTTCCTGTTGAATATGGCCAAGATCCTGGTACAAGTCCATCTTTAAGCTATGTTTTCCACCATAGAACACTTCCAGGTGTGAGACAGGCATTACACTTAAAAATACATTTCCGGCAGAGGTGCTGTATTGGTATTGTGTGACCAAAAGCAAATTTTTATGTTTAGCATTAAGAAAGATCATCCTGGTATGTTGCCATATTTATTTTTCATGTGTTCTAATTAAAGGGTGATCCAGGATCTTGAAGCAACTGCTAGAATTTCTGTTATGGTGACAGTAAAGAAGATTGACACCTATGCTTGGGCAGAAGTTAAGAGCCCTCCTTTGACCATTTGACTCTTGCCTTTGACTTCTCAGGTTTGCCCCAGGGAAAGAAGCAAGCAGTATTTACAGGTTCACAAGGATGACACAGCTCTTCAAATCCTGAATGCACAGGGCAAAGGTGAGAGCTCAGGTTGGCTTTCATCCACATAGCCTGAAGATACTATGCGGCCACTTTTCACGGAGAAACATCAGAGCAAAGCACATCATGATGGTCAGGAATCAGGCTCCATGTTTAGGATTCCAGAAGGTTGTCAGGGAAATGCTAGCATCGGAAGCTGCCTTGGATTTTCCCTTTGATAAGATACCTTTACAAAGTTTCTTGAAGGGCCTGAGCACAATTAAAGATGGTACTGACAAAAACTTTTAACTGACTCAGAGGAAGTCTAGGCGGTTTGCCTGCTGTATATAGCTCTTCCTATAAAAAGAAGACAGCTGCATGCAGAAGGAAGGCCCAGACTGCACTGGCACGTAGCTTCAGGCCACTAATTACAGGCTCAGAGGCAATGGGGAAGGTGAATTCTTTCACATCTCTCTCACATCCTTGAATATCTTTAATTTTTTCCAAAGATGGACATCCCATGACCTCAGGCTAACCTAGATGAATCAGATCCTTTGCTATTTTTCCATGGAATCATTTTCATCATGATCAGCTTTCCTGAAGGACAGTTGGACAGGGGCCTAGTGAGGAGCACTGGGTCAACCTCCAC
>PVJA010036724.1:9063-20976 GCA_004027025.1 Myocastor coypus
AAAAAAAAAAAAAAAAAAAAAAAAAAAAAAAAAAAAAAAAAAAAAAAAAAAAAAAAAAAAAAAAAAAAAAAAAAAAAAAAAAAAAAAAAAAAAAAAAAGAAAGAAAGAAAAAAAGAATTAAAGGAAAACATACAGACCAGATAGATATAAAGCAAAGGTAAATAAAAGGAAGAGGAGAATGCTCAGAGCTCAGAAAAGCAGATTACAAAGGTTATACAGAATTGTGTACTTGAGCCATAATTCTGTGTCAAATTTCTAGATGACCAAAATGAAAACACAAAGATTGTAGTTTTATGTATCTCACATATTCATTTCTATAGTTATAAACCCATATATCTATCTATATGTATTTCTTAAGCAAAAAGAAGCAAAAGAAGCAAATTAAGAAATTCCTCTTAGGTGGCTTTATATAAGGACAACTAAGAAATGGGAAAATATTTGCAAAAGCAGGTTTGAAACAAATACAGTGGCCAGCTGGGCGTGGTGGCACACACCTGTAATCCCAGCATTTGGGAGGCAGAGGCAGGAGAATCAGTGTGAGTTCAAGACCAGCCTCAGCTACAAGAATGAGCTTAAGGCCAGCCTGAACTGCATAGTGAGACCCTGTCTCAAAAAAACAAAGACAAACAAACAACAAAAAACCCCCAAAACAAAAACACAATAAAACAACAAATACAGTTGCCATTTACACACTGCATTTAGATATTAGACAGAGTGATCAGTCTTCAAATCTGAGCTTATTTTTATTTTTTTTAGAATTTTTATTTTATTTATTCATTTTCTTGTTTCAGAACCTTTGTTTGTTTATTCACTCATCTTTATGGCCGGCTCAGCCCGCCCCGAGGGCAGGGCTGGCGCAGCATGTGGTGCCAGGGATCGAACCGTGGTCCCTGAAGCCGCCCAAGCTTCCCCAAGCAGGCACTTTAGACCACTGAGCCATCCTGCCAGGCCCCTGAGCTTATTTTTACTTCAAAACATTGTGTGCCATAGCAGTTAATGAGGACAGATTACCAATAAGCCCTGGCAAATCATTTTGTACCACAACAGGTACATATGTCTGTGGTTGTTTTTCAAATTGGAAGGAATTCATTACCTTGACCAAGGCCACAGAATTTTCACATGAAATAAGGCCACAGGACTTTCATATGTATATATAATATAGTTAAGTTAAGTTTCCAACCAGTTTAAAAAGAAGTCTTAAATCCCAGTTAACACAATAAGTTATTATTCTCTTCTTGGGGGCTACTGATGTCAATAATAGAATCAATAAAATTTTAAAATAATTATTTGGAACCAAAAGAAATGGAAAACAAAAGCTAGCTGTAGCCCTCCTGCATTGCCAGTAATTTATTAGAGTAGAAAAAGCTCAACATATCCAGACAGAAAGACTGATAAAAACCATGAAGAGAAAGAAAATGAAGTCATGCTGGGGATAAAATGCCCAACAACCACCCCAACTATGTAATTTTTAGAGTTCCAAGTTTTGAGTTTATGTTGAATTCTTATTTAACTTGCATATGAAATGGAAAATTAGTGATTTCTAAATTTCTAATTAATGACCAAAGGTATAATGTATAATTTATATTACAATAGATATAATATAATATAATATAATATATATATATATATATATATATTAAGTTCTAGTTCACATAACTATATGAAAAATATAAACTGCTAAAATGAAACTCTGAATCTCAATTTTAAAGAATTTTGGCAGCACAGTCTCTAAAATATCTGAGATTAGTTTTGGATACTGTTCAAAATGTGTTGGTGCTGGGTGGTCAAGGGCAAGTCCCAGCAAGAAAAAAAAAATGCTTAATTACAATGCATGAAACACAGAGCTAGATTTGTGAGATGAGCTTTAGGAGGCTTAGATTCAATAGCCTCCAACATTACAAGCTTCACTGGTGGCCCACTACAATTGCAGAACATTTGACTGCGTATGTATCTGCTTACTCTTAGTCCAAAGAGAAGTATATTCTTTTCCTTTTTTTTTTTCTTTTTTCTTTTTTCTAAGCAACATCAATAGGGAGGTGGGTCATGCCCACACACTGTACTCTGTAGAACGATTGTGAGGACAATATGCCATATGTCAACTTTCAAAAAAAAGAAAGGGGAAAAGAAAAAAAAAAGTAATGTTGATTTAAAAGTGTTAATGTTTAATTGTTTGATCAATCTTATATACCTATATGTATTAATTTAAACTGATCTGATGATGAAAATATGTAGTATAACCATTGTTAAATTTAAACAATAAAAATATTAAATTAAAAAAATGTGTTGGTGCTAAAAGTGCTGGGAGATCACTTTTTTTATCTATCTAACTAAATCTTACATAAAATGAATTCAGATTCCAGCTGTCTTTAAAAAACAAAGTAAAGGGCTTGGGGGAAATAGCTCTATGGCACAAGTGCCTGCCTGGCAAGTACAAGGTCATGAGTTCGAACCACGGTTCCCCCCCAAAAACAAAACAAAAAAAAACTGAAAAACAAAGTAAAAAAAATTGAGAGTTGAGAAAATGAAACTTTTATTAAAATATGTATATTTATACAGACACCTATTATACATATTAAATACCTACTTAATACTCTTAGGTATCTTGATCTGAAGTAAACATCATTTCACTTCTCATTTCATATAGTAGCTCATGTTTTTATATAATATTCATGTGAGAATAGATATACAAATTAAAGGACAAACATTACTCTGGATTTATACTATAGAAGCCTTTCAGTTGGGATATTAGTTGATGATCTTAATGAGAGAAATTATGATTTGCGTATCAACTGAATAGAAATTAAGATGAACATACATGCTTAAAACCAAAATTAACTGTATATAGAAGTGCATGCCTCATGCACCTGTCCTCATATGTAGAAAAGAATCAGCTTTTGACTGATTATTTCTTTTTGACATGATTTATCACCCAGTATTCTTTAAACTTGATAAAGCAAATTAATCTTTGATTGCAGGCAGCACTGGAGGTTGCCATTAGTCATGTAGTTTGGTGAGGTTCCTTGTGTTTCATTACCAGGCACACAGAAAGAGAGCCCAGAAGCAATTGCCTCGGCTTTGACTTCTTTCCCAATCTACCCAGGAGAAATGATCAAAGAATTCAATATACAGTATTTTAAATTACTTCTACAGAACTGACCAACAAGGAGAGAAAAGAATTTTCTCTTTAGCTCATTTTTATAATTTTTTTAACCAAGGACAAAGGAATAGTTATATTTTGTGATTTCAACATTAACAAGTCAAATAGACTTCTGTTTCTTTGTTGTAGGGACAAGGGTATGAGGGTAGGGCAATTAAGAATTATGATTTTAAAAACTGCTACCTTAACAGAAGGCATTCAGAAACACAGACAGAAAACAGTTACTCAACACTAAAAAATACAACAAAATATTCCAGTTTATCAGAACCCTTATTTCTATCTTTCAAATTACCGAAGAGAAACATCTCCTAGATTAGCAAACATCTCATCTTAAAGTATTACAGAATGTTTTAAAAAGTCAGTGCACATGATAAGAAATTTGTCAAGACTTTGTAAATCTGGGGGCAGTGGAGAGACTCATTTTAACTTAACATTCAAAGAGCATTATGCTGGTCTAACTTTCATCATTACTCACTTACTTATCCTAATTTGCAAAAGAAAGATATTTAACACCTCAGTTAGAACACAATGGCTGCCGGTTAGTTTACTAATGATATCACAGACATTTCCCACAATTTCAAAAATATATATACTTCTATTATGCTACCTTTCACAACTCATCACTTTACATGTAATTGATAATTTCAACAAAACTTTTATTCAAGCTAGCCTTAAGTATAAGATGGAAAACTGGATCCAAGAAGTGTTTGTCTCTACTAGATCAAACGTTGCCTTCTAAAATTGTCTGAAAAATAATATAGAATTTAATAACCTATATTTATGGAAGCCTCGGGTTTTAGTGAGTCTTCACGAAAGACAATGCTATATCTGAAGAGGGGAAGTCTACTGTGTGATCTAAACCTACCATTTATTTTATTTTATTTTTTTCTTTGCATGTTACTAATTTTAATAAAGAAAATCTCCTCCATGAAAAAATCAAAAAATAAAGAAAATCTCCAAATACAATGATTCAGAAAGAATGATGTCATGTGATAGTAAATTGTGACTTATTTTACCTTTGAAGATTTTTAAGAACTTATACATTAATATTTAGTTCAGTAAACCTACCATTTAAAACAATCTATCCTTTCAGAGAGCAAGACCAGGAATACATGAAAAATCAGTAAAGAATCAAATTCCATTTAGGATTTTTTCAACAAAATTTCTTTTAAAAATTTATTAAAACTAAATGATAAGAGTTAGGCTTAACATAGCTTATTTCTATACAGGTTGTGCTCAGAAAGGCACTGCATATGCAGAGCTCAAAAGACCTTTTTAAGTGAAATGTAAGAGTCCTTAATGCAGTACAACGTATGGAGGCAAACTAAAGCTCAAGTATAAAAATACTCTTTTTAAAGTAAATGCACTAACTATATCCAAATACAATAATTAGGTTTTCTTTAACTGTCTAACCATTTCAATACAAATAAAAAAATTTAGGGTAGTCTATGTACACAGATTCTGACAGATCGAGCAATTCTATGACCTTTTAAAGTATTTATAAAAATAGTGTCACAAAATTTAATTTAAAAAAAATATTTAAAAATTTGCTGAAATTGCATTTTTATAAGTAAACTATAAAGAGTCCAAAGAAGTATCAAGTCTTGTCATTATTTACAGAAACTTTAAAAAGCTAATTAACTATTAATATACATCAGACTTCTGGAAACTATGTCCTTTTATAGCAAATAATGTCAGATATAAGCAAGTAAATAGCATAACATATATATATACATATATGTATATATATAACTCCACAAATTATTATTGTCACACTTTAGCCTAATTTGTTAGAAGATTAATCCCATGAAGTATTTAATAATTTAGTTAAAAAACAATTTCATGATGATTATAAATTATATTTCATGAAATTACATTATACCGGAAGAACTGAAAAACTGTCAGAATGAAAACAAATCTTGTCTCATCCCTATAGATGAGTGAAAGAAAAGTCCAAGAAACAGTTCGTTAATAACAAGGATTTAAATTTGCTTGTTTACTTTTTCTCTCTCTCTGACGAGAAAAAAGGAGGACATTTCAGGAAGAGTAAAATCAGTGCATCAATCAAAGAATATCTTTTTATTTTAGTTGTAACTTGTACATATATTTAAACTAGGTCCACATGCAGCAACTTACTATTTATATATGAATATATACTTACTGATTGGCTCCACTGAAAAACTATAAATTTTGTCTATTGAACATTAGCAAAAAATTACATGTGTTTATCATCTGGATTATTCTCAGATTAATAGAGATAAATGGCAAAACATAATCAGTAGCAGCTCTGCAACTTAATCATTGCATCTGAGCTATAGGAAGCACTTAATTACTCTCATTTACTAGGTTCAATCTAATGAGATAGCATTAGCCAAATGAAAAGAATGCAGTACAAACAAACAAAATAGTTATACCATCATTAAAAAGAAACTCTGACAGTGCAGGTGACAGCATAGGCAGGATAAATTACCATAATGTTCTAAATGCTGAGCTGTCAGCATGCTAATGCCATGATCAGATACCCTGGGAATCCCTGCACTATAGCTGTCAGAAACAGGTATCATAAATCACCTCGCTCTACTGTACTGCTCATTATCACAGCTATGGTATACATGTTTTTCAGCATACTTCAGTACAAATTTGAAGGCAACACTTATTCTTATGAGTGGGTCTGTTTACTCTTGCAGACAATCCTTGTCTAATAAATGGATACTTCATTTTGCAATAATGAACTACTGGATCTCAGAACATGATAGGTCTCTCTTTTTAATTCATAAACCATTTGAATGAACTGACTGCAAAAACAGCACATTTCCCAAGCTGTACAATGTAATAGCATAAGCTAGATAAATTAGCATTATTCCATTTAAAGCAGTATCTTGATTTGAAAGCTATTCTTAGATCTGGAAAAAAATAAGAGTAGATACAAACCACTTCTAATGCCCAAGAACCTTTAATATCCAGTCTTACTATTTTTGTGAGAAATTTTATGTTCCAGAGGGAAAATGTACATTTTGAGAACTTTTAGTATATAATTTTTTTCAACCCGTTCAACAACCTTGTATTTTAACTTTAGAGACAGGAAGGATCTAAGAGTTTGAAAAATTTGACAAAGGATAAAATTTGATGTACCTATATTTGAATTGCCATATATGTATATTAAAAACTTTATGCCCTTATTACTGCAAGTTTTAGCAAAAGAATTATGGAGACAAGTCTATGGACACATGAAACTGACACATTTCCCAAAAAACTGTGTCAACAAAAGTATGTTTTATTATAAATGAAATTATATCAAATTATTTTCCATTTACCAAAGCAAAAAGCTAGAAGGTAAACTAGCTTTTCATCTTCATGATAAAACTAGGATATATTAAGAAAAAATGTTTACATACACAAACATTTAAAAGGTATTTTAATTGTATATAGTTTGAATTGAAAGCAAAAGAAAATATGGTATACTCAGGAATAAAGGTGTAACTTCCAAAGAAAATGAGAATGATGAATAACAATTCCTTATAACCTTGATATGTTTGCCGGTTCTCTTATATTTATTTCAAGGTGAAAAAAGGTGTTCTTTATTAGTTTTTTGTTCCCCCCTCCACTCCCCTTTTTTTCATCAGTACTAGAGTTTGAACCCAGGAAGTGCCAAGCTAAATCCTCAGACCTTTTTATTTGGAGGCAGGGTTTTGCTAAATTGCCTAGGCTGACCTTGAACTTGCTTGCCTTCTGCTTCAGCCTCCCCGGTGCATGGAGTTACAGGTGTGTGCCACCGTATCAGGCTAGTTTCTTGTATTCTGGTTGGCAACAAATGATGGGGCAGGAGTGTGTTCCAAAAAATTTTTACAGTGCTCTTAAGTATAGTATTTCAAGTTAGTAACTTTTCATCTCAGCTTTACTTCAACAATGATATACCTCTGCCATGTTGTAACCAGATTTATACTAATTAATTTTAAGTCTTTCCCTGATTTACCATAGATCCTGATTTCTTTCCTCCTCCTCCTCCTCCTCCTCCTCCTCTTCCTACTTCTTCTTTTAAAAATTGGAGCACTGGGCCAGCGAGATGTCTCAGTGGAGTAAGTGCCTGCTTAGTAGACAAGTGCAGGGACCACATATCACACCAGTGCTGTCGCCAGGTGTGCTAAGCTGGCCACCAAGACTGGCTGTGGTGGCACAGGCCTATAATCGCAGCACTGGGGAGGCTGAAAACAGGAGGATTGCTGTGAGTCTGAGCTGAATAGTGAGATCCTGTGTCAAATACATTAAAAAAAAAAATTAGACTGCTGATGCCGACTAAATTTGGCATTTTTTAATATTGTCTGAGCCAACTTCATTTGCTTCTGTAAAGTTGTGATTCTTTTTCTGGATCCATTTAATTCTACCTATCTGATTCTGTGACACAGTAACAAGATGCATTTGTGTACATTGATATAAAGGCAGAGGGTGGATCTGAACCCAAGTGTCGGGGACCAAGCTTGTATGACACTACATCTGTTGGAATACCATCTTCCATCACACTTATAAACTTGCTTTTTTAAATTGCTACCAGAAGAGCTTTTCCTATAAATCTGATAGTAATATCTATTTGACATAATATACAGAATTACTACTGACTGCAATTTGCAATTTCAGTGGTAATGCAACTTCATCATTTGACATGCATCCAAAACTGAGCAAATAGTTCTGAAAGAATTGCAGCTGCAAGCTTTAGGGGAAAAGGTAAAGGAATCACCCCTGCTTAACCTTGACTGTAGTACAATATTGAAGCAAACAGTGGAGGTGCTGGGACAGCCAAGTTAAAAGTTCACGAATTTTTCCCTTAGTGTGGCTTTGCTAGGTTTATATTTCATTTTTAACAAATGTATGAGAAGAGATCTGTAATGAACTGAATTCTACTGACCTACACTATAATTTTAGGTGAGGTTGACAGTAGTGAGGCTTGTAGCTATTTTACTCTTGCCATGAGGTTAACAAGTTGTAAAAACATAACAAAACAGAAAAAAAAAATCCAGCCCTTTGCGACACAGGGCAGCTCTCTGCTAGAGAAGGGAGAAAGGAGGAATACGCAAAGAGGACACAGGATGGGGGAGAACATGAGAGAAGAAAGAATACTTGTGCAAGCAAATACACCACCACCACCACCACCACACAGCACTAGACTTTGAGAAATACACCTAATAAAATAGGAAAGTACTTTCTTCAACTAGCTTATAAACTCATTGAGGGTAGGGAGGGTCAGGACTAATTCATTTATTTTGGTATTCTTTGTAAATAAATAATAGATACCTGTTAAAAGAATAAATAAACATAGGAGATTGAGGCAGGAAGATTTCAAGTTTGAGCCAAGACTGGAAAATTGAGTTAGATCCTTCTCAAAATAAAAAATAAAAAGAAGTAAGGATGTAGCTCAGTGCCAACCACACTACCACTAAACAAACAACCAACTACAATACCACCATTTATGAGTTTAGAAGGTAGAGCTTGCATTGTGACAATTCATCTTAAAACTTTTCTTGAAATTTACAGGTCAGTGTTTCAGGACCAGAGTCCACTGTGACTGTGACATCAATGTTGTAATCTTTTTATTTTTTTATTACATATTTTTTAATGTTATAATCTTTTTATTCCTAAGCTTGTCTTACTCTCTTGACTCTTCTATTTCCCATCACTATTCTGATAAATATTGAGTTCTCGAATCATTCTGGAAACTATAATTCCCTTAGTAGAAATGGGGGCAGGAGTGAGGAACTTACCAGAGCAAAATCATAGTACTGTATCATCAGTTGAAGATTTTGATTTGTTTTGTTTCAACAATGATAAAAAATAAACCTTTTTGATTTTCCAAATATTGAAAATATCATACTGAATAATTTCCTATGCTTCACATGTCCTGTAAAATACACAATACTAACACCAGATAAGAAATGTTAAGTTTAAAAGGAATGTTAATATTTTAAAAAGTACACTATAGCAAAAGATAAACTGCCATCGATCCCTTACAAAAGAGTCCCACTCACTACAAACATACTTATCCTACTGTTCTGGCTCCTTAGTCCCAGTTATGCAGGAGGTTAGGTGGTTTGAGTCTAGCAGTTTTGGACTGTGGTATACTATGCTGATGAGTGGGATGTCCATGGTGAACTCAGCCTTAACATGGTAACCCTTTGAGAGTGGGGGGTAAACACCAGGTTGCCTCAGGTAGGAAATGGAGCAGGTCATGACTTCTGTGCCAATCTGAAGTAGCACTCAAAGTCCCCTTTCAAGAATGTCTTCAGTTGTACTGCTGTGGCTGCCTCAATGTCCTGAATTGATTCAAAGTATTTATCTCTATGGTCATTTTGACTTTGAAGAGGAGCCAGAATTGCATGGTGCCAGATCAGGTGAATAACGTAGATGAGGACACATTGTCATATTTTAACAAACCTGCTTTTCGCTCTGATGTACTTAACAGCAACACTCAGTGTTTATCACATGCCTTAAAGTTACAGAAGAGGACTTCTAGAACAGTTTCAGACAGCGGCAAGAACAACAGGGTGTTAATGGAAGCAAAGTAATTTCAAAGGAATTAATGGCAATGGGTCCTTTACTGTAAGAATATTTTTTTTATTTTTTATTTTATTTATTTATTTTTCTTGTTTCAAGAACCTTTGTTTGTTTATTCACGCATTTTTGTGGCCGGCTCAGCCTGCCCTGAGGGCAGGGCTGGCACAGCATGTGGTACCCAGGATTGAACTGCGGTCCCTGAAGCCGCCCAAGCTTTCCCAAACAGGCGCTTTAGACCACTGAGCCATACCGCCGGGCCTGTAAGAATATTTCTAAAGACAAAATTCACCATGTATTTTGATCAGCTTGTGTATTTGCTTTTATTTGTCTCTGTGAGTTAGTGAAACTGACCATTAAGCCACATATCATTAAAATGTACCTCTCTGTTCATGACCATTTTCACTGGGCCCTAAGAACTCTAGGCAACCTGAATTAGGGTAAGATTCAGGAATTAAATTAGTTTTATAGTGTGTAATTCAACAGGTTTTACCTAGTCTTACATTCTAATGTCTCATACACCATTGCAGTAAAACTCTTATAAGTAAATATTTACTATTTTTATCAGATTTTAAGCTTTGTTCCTGAGAAAATTATCACCTATGAATTTCAGGCTAATGGTATTCACCATACAGGATTCCACAAAGTCCCTTTGCTTTTGAAAAGCCAGTAATACTTGTTGGAATAGTTGGACGAAGGATGGCACTATTAGCTATAAAAGTTCGAACTGATACCATCATTTTCAGTATAAATAGGGTATGTATATACACTATAACAATCATACATAGAGATATTAAAAATCTACCCTTACATATTCCTTAACCTCTGAAATTTAGAGTATAATTCCTTTTTTATTATCACATGTATAAACTCAACTAGACTTTCAACTGTGTGTTAACAGTGAATATTTTTCTGAGTCTACTACTTATGTAGATGGTATTATGTTATTTTATCTTGAGGGATAATACAAACAGATCATTGGGTCAGTGTTTTAAAAATAATTAAACATTATATTAGCTCTCAGTAACTTCCATTTCACAGGGAGAGTAACATTTAATTAAATCACATGCATCAAAATGGAACTCTAGTCATAAAATCAATGATAATCCTCAAAAAGAACAAAAATATTATTATTGAGAAGTTTTATGGTAGTTTGGCAAAAATATCTTGTTGTTGTAGTATCACCATCCATTAATGTAAGACACAATGGGTGTAGTTTCAATTTTTAAGATTCTTTTTTTTTTTCAATTTTTAAGATTCTTACATATGCCAGATCCTGGCATATGCTTAGTAACTGTTAGTTGAAAGAAATTAGTCATTCTTTCAGAAGTCATCTAATGTGTCTGTATTTTACCATACTTGTAAAATGCTGGGCAATTCACCATAGTTAATTCCTATTAAAAACATCCACTCTTTTCATTATATAAGAAAGAAAATAGGATACTGACATTTTGTGGATAGATATACATCTGAAAGTAATGATGCCTGGGAGATAGCTCAGTGGCATAAGTGCCTGCCTGGCAAGTGCCAAGATATGAGTTCAATCCCTGGAATGCCAAAAATAGAATAAAATAAAATAAGAAAAATGATAAAAGGAAAGTAATGATATTCTAGTTGCCACACCAGGCATAATAAAAACACTCATACACAAACTACTTTATTTATATCATTTTTATATGTAGTTCATAAAAATTAGTTCTACTCTAGTAGAACAATATCCTAGCATTTTGTACATAAGCTCTTGGATTAGGCAAACTAGTTCAAAGAATATACAAAGGTCTCAATTACTACTGTTAACAATGCTGCTAACTAGTAAAAGACTGCTATCCTTAATAAAACTGCTGAATTATTTGAAATCTTTGGGCCAACTAAATAGACCCAAAACACATATCAAAAAGGAAAATTCTGAAACTGAGGATAACAGCATAAAATATCAGTTCTCAAACCTTTTGGTCCACAGATCTTTGTTTTGTTTTGGTTTTATAAGACTGGGTCTCACTCTGTAATTCAAGCCTGCTTTAAACTCACTGTGTAGGGGCCCAGCGGGATGGCTCAGTGGTCTAAAGTGCCTGCTTGGGGAAGCTTGGGCGGCTTCAGGGACCGCGGTTCGATCCCTGGCACCACATGCTGTGCCAGCCCTGCCCTTGGGGCGGGCTGAGCTGGCCATGAAAATGAGTGAATAGGCTGAGGCAGGAGGATTGGTGCAAGTTCGAGAC